>JAQIXG010003506.1:0-14698 GCA_034700105.1 Oconnorella tubifera | reverse complement strand
CATGGTGACCCAACTTGTCAACTGGTGCACCACAAAAGCACTTATGATTCAACACCAATGGAGCCCCAAGTCGAAGGACCACAGCAACTCTCAGTGTCAACTCTCAACTCTGCGCTTGATTGATTTTTTAATTAAATTATAAATAATACCATAAATAAATCAAATCAAAAAATGAATTCAAGAAGTAAAATAAACGCTGTAAGTGTGTGGTACTTAAATATTATATGCCTATAAAATATAGGCCTGAAAAGTGTAAGACAGTTGTAAAATAGTTAATTTGTTGGATTAAGTCATTACTTATGAAATTACTCAATTTCATTAATTAATTAAATTTTAAAAAGGTTGACTGATTTACTTATTAATATTTTTTCAATGTGTAAAATGATATTTCTTATTGTTATTACATCAGAAAACTGAAAATGTTTATATAAATACAGAAAGTTAATAATTTTTAAAGCAAGCTCCAAGACAAGTCAGCCAAATTTTTTGGTTGATGGAAGTTAGAAATTTAATAATTAAAAAGTGTCTTGGAAAACTGTCTCAAAAGTTCCTTTCCACACCGCCAAAACAAATCGTTGTTTCTGGAAGAAGGTGGACGTAGGATCTCCTGAGATGATACAGATCCTTCTTCCAACTCATTCACAAAAGCAAGATCCAATGTGCCCCAAGGGATGACCAGCACTGCGTTTGTAGGACAAACAATTTTGAATGATGCCACACCAATGGAGCCTTGAGTCAAAGTCCCATTTCTCATCAAACTGGCATGCCACTTCTCATCGAACTGGCATTCAGATTTAGGCCGAGTGATGCAGAAGGCAGAGCATTTGCTAGATACCAGAGCTAGGAACACGAGATGCCAGCAGTCGTGCAGATGTACAATCATCTACCCCGTGAAGCAGACCTTCTGACATCACCCCACAAATGATCTCATCCTATGCCCGCTGCTTTCCTCTGTCCTTTCCCATTGGATCATTAAACACCCCCAAGCTCCATAGAGAGCTTGGGGGTGAATGAATAAACACCTTCCATAGAGAGCAAAGTGAGCTGGTAGTGAGGTTAAACAGCTTACCATGAGTTTAATCCTCCTTTTTAATCGCTAGTGCTCTGTCCACACCTGTTCAAGACTGGATTCACATACCAAGCAACCATTCCTCGCTGAGTGGGCACCCGATGAAACTGAGGCCCGGTGCGATCCAGTCTTGCTGATTTGTATTCAGTATTTGTATTTGCTGATTTGTATTGCTGATTTGTATTTGGATCCAGTATTGCGATCCAGTCTTGCTGAGGGAATGAGTCCAATGACCTCACACTTAGAGTAGTTGAACGCGTTATGAAAATCTAATTTGACAAAGATGTGACTTTACAGCATGTTTTCCAAAGTTTTTGCCCCTCCCTTAACTCTTACCCCCCAGTGTCATGGTTTGTGTATTGCACATCGAGGTGAGGTTTCGATGTTTACTGCCTTGTTCTGATGACTGGCTCAGGCAAATTAAACAGCCCCATCCACAGTTGGCAATTCTCTGGAATTTTCAGCACTGCAAATTATCAGGTGCTGGAATTCAGATGCCGAGGTGTCTCTTGCCCCCCATGGAATTCTTTTTATGATTTCTGAGTTGGAAGCACTGAGGGAACATAGGGAAGATTGGTCTGTTGGAGCCAAGTGAGTGAAACAGATCAAGGGATGGCATGATCTGCGACATCATAACTTGCTTGGAGTATCGACGTGGGTGGAGAAGGATCAATGACTGGAAATTTGACCGACCCTGGACAGTAGTTTCTGGCCTGGGGGCTGTGTCCATCCTACTAACTAGCTACAATTGTCTTTAATACAGTTGGTATCTACCAGAGGAAGACCTGGTAGGGGGTAAGGTGGATGTGAGGGGTGAGGCGGCTGTGATGACATCATAGGCTGTTAGTATCGCCAGAGTGCAAAGCAATGATGACACATCGAATTTGAATTATTTTTTAATTAACTCCTGCCATGAGATCACAGGCGAGGTACCTATATCCCCCGCCTCACTCACTGAGTGATGCAATGTTAATTAGAATAATTGACAGTTCTTTTTAATTAAATATTACAAATCAAATAAAAGCATATACAGTAGTGCGGCTATCTTAACAGCGTTACTTCCGATTTCTTGTCTAAAAATTTAACTTCTTGTTAAATTTAATTAATAATAGTTATTGCAAAATGAGCTTAATAAATACAAAGTGACAAATCGGAAAAATGAATCAGATAGTCTGAGTGACAGATTTATGACTTAATATATTAATCTATTCATTTTATTTTTGGGATGTGATGATTTTACTGTATTTCTTTAATTAAGTAATAGTTTCATTGTTCGATGTATTTTTTGTACATAAGCATATATCATAACTGGTTTTTGGATTGTAATATATTCATAATTACTATATAATTTCTGCATGTATATAATAACTTTTTTAGTAACATTTTGCGATCTCAAACAGTAAATTATGTCCAGATTTTATCATGGCAATTAAAAATAAGGTGAATAGTGCAAATATTTTGATGATAGCATGAGAATTAGATGACTTATACATTCTTACATATGTGTAGCATAGTTTGTTTTTGTAACTCAATGAGGAGTGAAACCGCATGAGTCTCGAATAGAATCTCTAAAAGTCATTAAGCTTAATAAAAATATGATGTGCTTTTGTACTGTTCTGGCTCTGAGAAATTCTAATACATGACATTTTCAATATTTATGTATATAAAAGCGTGGAAGTGATTTATATTGGTCTCATTAGAAATTAATAGTGTTAACACTTCTAAAGGGAATTTGTGACGAGCTTGGTACAATACGCATATGTAAATTAAGCAATTAAGACAAATCAAAATCTAGTCAAAATAGGTAAATCGGTATCCAGTCTAACATGTTAGAATTGTTGCAAACATGTTAGAAAAATATAATTGTCTCTCGATCAAAACATGATATATGTAGTGAAATTTTTAGCTAGCTATTTGACCATTTGCATTTAAATTTCAATATATTGTTAAAGTGATCGATGAAGGAAAATTATTAACAAATTGGACTCCAGTTCAGGCAGCAATGGGAAAAAATTGGTTTATCCCGCAAACTGAAAACTTAGGGAAGCACTGCTACAGAGTCTTCACTTGTCTCTTTCATAATTGGTACAAGTGTGTAAATATAAGATCTGTATAGATGCAATATATTTTAACTAGATTATAATTATTTAAGGTTTTGATAATGTGATTAATTTAATAATAATAATGATTATGCTGTCATTACAAGTGTCTGTATGTTTTCCTAGGGTACCAGTTGGTCGCGCTATTATCTGTACTCTGTTGCGCGAAGTCTACGCTGCAGTCCCTGTATGGCAAGCGCTTTATGCAGCACAACTACATGTCATCATAGAATGTATTCCAGCACGCATGTCATATCTCCTGCTACTCTCGACAATGAGATGAAGATCTACACTCCTAAAATAGAGAAACTAGTAACAGAGATCAGTCAGCTGACTCTGTTAGAGGTAGCTGACCTCAATGAGTTGCTCAAGAAAACGCTGAAGATCTCTGACGTGCCGATGATGATGCCCATGAGTGGAAGTGGCATGGGGTCTGCTGTGGGGCGAGCACAAGAAGAGGAAGAAGCTCCTGTTGCTAAGGTCGAAAAGACATTGTTTACAGTTCGGTTGATCAAGTATGATGAAGCAAAGAAAGTGCCTTTGATCAAAGAAGTCAAGAACTTGATAACTGGCATGAATCTTGTCCAAGCTAAGAAGTTTGTAGAAACATTGCCTCAGACTGTTAAGACTGATGTAACAAAGGATGAAGCTGAAAAACTAAAAGCAGCCTTGGCTGGGGTAGGTGCCAGTGTAGAGGTGGATTAATAAATCAAAACAAAGTAATAACGAATATCAGATGATCAGACTTTGTAAAAAAAAATAAAAGTCAGGGATACCCACGCTGTGTTGTATGTTTAATATTACTAAATAAATAAATAAAATAAAACGCAAGTAGACTAGTTGAAGACTTTTCAGAATTAAGACACTACGAATTAATAATCGAAAGGCGTAAAGTTGGAAGTTTGTTTCAAAGTCAATATTTGACTATTTAAATGAATTTTGATTGCAAGACCTTCTAGTTTTATTTACTGGAGTTTGGCGCCAATCCTATAAGTCAAATTTACTGTCGATAACCCTGATTAGTTATAGGAAGAGATAATATAAATGTTGACTATTAGCGATATTTATATCAATAATGTAAGCAGTGGACACCCAGTATACAAGTGGCTACTGTGTTTAATTAGGACGACACTTTTGAGTAATCAAAGACAAAATTAATAGTAGACAATATTTTTATACAATAACTTGTTGATACATTTTTATTACAGTCAATGAAAGTATTGCTTAAAATTGAGATTTTTGTTGAAGAGAAGTATTTTAATTTATATTAACATTTGTAAAAGTAATGTTAAATGTTTCCATTGGCATAACTACCATATGTGCATGTGGTGCAGCTGCACCGGGCCCACTAGAATTTATGAGCCCTGGTCCATCAATAAAGACACAAAGATATGACAAAGGCATATTTTAACTCGCCTTCATTGGTTTTTATAATTTTTTTTTTTTAACTCTTGCATTTCTGCAACAATCGTCCATTAGAATTATGTAACTTAATTTGTTACCGTAAGCGAAATCCCAGTGACTTGTAGGCTGCAGCCAAGTCCCTATTATTTTTTTTTAAATAATGCTAAATTTCTGACGCCAGTTCGTCTCATGACTCATTATAATGTGATGTTCCTATTATTAAAGAACTTGAGTTTTCATTATAATGTGATGTTCCTATTATTAAAGAACTTGAGTTTGTAATTTTAGTCATTTTGACTATTATTATTATTATTAACATTTACTATGATTATTTATTAGCATTATTTTACAATATCCTCAAAAAATATCAAAATTTTGAATAATAAAATGTAACTTTTCAAAAACCCATATGTTTTACAATGAGTTCGAGTGGTCTACGTGGTGCAGCTAAAAGGAAAGATTGCACAATCGAGGATTGAAAATGCTACAAAAATCTAAAATACTATTTTTCTTAATCAATGTTCTGCTGCTGCGGTGATTGAAAAGATTGGTGAAGATTAATCACTACATAATTGTAACATTGGTAAGGTTTACTGTTGCTGCTATATTAACTGGATGATAAGCAAGGAGGCAATGAAAAGCTCGGGTGATAGGGGTCCATTTATTTTTTTCTGCACTAGGACTCATTATAAGCTTGTTATGCTTCTGAATGCCTAATAAGGCCGACATAGACTTATAATACATCCTCACTCATGATTTACTGTGGACATTATATTCAGTTAAGAATTAAATTATTAAATGAACACGTGAGATTTTTGTTAAATCTACTCCAGAGGGGTCATTCATAAATACTAGTAGATCGAGAATGGGTGAAGTTGTTATCCTATTAAATGTCAAAAGATCACAGCATAACATTTCATTATTAAATGCATTGTATTCCAATGAAACCCTTGTAAAATATCTTCCTAAACCTTCCAAACCTGGTACTCCTACACATCATATATAATTTACCCTCTATATTTTACTGAAATCGTCAAACCTTCTGTTCCTTCTCATTATCTTTGTTTTCATACCAATATAAACTTTCTCTTTCTTTAATAGTCTGCTCGTTAAACGATCCTTTCCTTCGTTGTTTCAAATGTCAGGAATAGTTTACCTCTTAACGTTTCACTCTGGTTTTTTTCATTTTAATCTTTAAACTTGTCTATGTCTTTTTATCAGACTATTCTTTTTATTGTGACTGGTTTGCTGGACAATTGATTTTCTTTTTCAGATGATTGTTGGGTCTCACAGAACTTGTTTTTGCTGCTGAGGACATGTCTGCGGCATAGGCCTCAGCATCGAAAAACAAACTGCAGACATAGTCCTCATAACATCTTTCTGAGGACTATGTATGGACGTAGAATGTTACAAGCTTTAAGATTAGATTTTCAGCTAATAATAATTTTTAATAAAATTTACTGTTATACAATAATTAAAATAAATTATATTCTAAACCTCACACCAACACTTTAATTAAATTAATGCTATGTGTATAAATGACTCATAAGACAACGTACAATTCATATTTAAAACATTTTACTCTTTCTATAGGAGACTAAAAATAAAATAAAATACAAATCTACAGAAAAACTTGTATCTTTAAACCAACATGCTCTTTTGCTTTTATACTCTGCATTGAACCTTAATAATGAAGAGAATAAAAATTAGTATCTACTATCCATAGGTACTAGTTAATATAACTTAACACTTTAAAATCATGGACCTTATTTAATGCTCTAAGATTTTCAATATTATAAGCAAGGAAGAAGGTCTAATTGGTTTAATATACTTGATAAACAAAATGGAAATAATAAATTATTGATTTGTAATGCAAATAACAAAGCAAACAAGATATTAACATCTGACCTCAAACAAACTGAACAGTGCAAAGTTCCTGTAGGTAGAGATTGTAAAACCTCGCAAATCCTAATACATATATGCAATATATAAACTAATCATAAAAGGAATAAAATATAGAATTCAGAGTTTCTTTAACTGCATATAATTATAAATTGTTTACAATCAAATATAACCAATAATATACTTTAGTTAGCAAGATCTACCCGGTATCAAATTACAATCAAATCATATAAAGTGGGCGCTGTGTTTTGAATGTTTCATAATTTGTGCAAACGCATGAAAAATACTCGCAAAAATTAACAACTGCATTGGACCTTATCAATTTAATCTATTAAAAAAATACTGCACCAATTGCTCATTGACTTTTATTCTGAAAAAGACTGCACGGTCATCTTTTAAAGCCTTCTTTTCAGACCAGCTATCATTGATAAAATCTCACAGATTAAATAGAGCAATTTATCCTTCTATACTAGTCACTAAAATTAAACTTGGAATCTGACAACAGTATATTGACATAAACAACTCTTGCAACTCGCTTCTAGTTATTCCGTCACAGTGATCATGCTTGATGAAATATGCAAGTTTTAGCAGCAGCAAATGATTGAATAGAAAAAAATGACTGAAAGAAAATCTTATAGAAATGTTCCAATAAAATTTATCTTACTGTATTGTCTTGCCTAATTTATCTGGATAAGTTCAGTTTATAATAACTTATCATCAATATATTCATTCAAGAAAAATATTATTTTATTTCAACTAGTCTTATTTTAAAAATCGCAATATTATTAGAGCAGAATGACATATTATTCTACTATTCACATAAAATTGAGAAAATTTACTTATCGTAACTTTACAGTTTCAAATAATTTGATTTTTATTCATTAAATTATATTTATCTGATTCATTACAAAAAAAATGAATCACACACTATCAATCATTCGTCTACGATCTAAAATCATACAGTACAATATTCATCATCACATTCTATTCACTGTTGCGCAATTCTTGGAAAAAAAAATTTATTCCTCAATTAATGAAGAACATTTTTTGCTGAAAGTTTTCTTTAAAAATTGACTCAGATTTCTTTATCAAAATCAAGTAATGCATCACCGATAAATCAGCAAAATCAATCCATCACCAGAAAAATGCTTGAAAAGTTCCTATTTATTTGACTTTATAATAATTAAAGATAAGAATGTCACTTATGCTACTTGCACTTAAAAATTAATGACTATATATGAAGTCTCATTTTATAGATTATTGCTCACATACATTACAATATTCCGCACGCTATGATAGTGCCGGGTTCTAATACTCGCGTCATTAACAAGTTAAATTTAAAATTATTCAATTTGATATACTCATCATAAAAAATAATAACAAACTGTGCATAGGAGATTGATACTTTTGAATATCTTAATTTAATAGTTAGAAATAACGTAGCGGAGAAAATATATTTTATTAAATAAAGTTTGTATTGACCGCAATAACTTGATGCCTGTTATAAAAGAATTATAACAACTTAGATTACTTTTCACATTCTAGTCTACTTTAATTATGAAAAGAGACTATGCTGTCTCAAAAAAAGAATGACATTCATCATCATATCAATCATGCATATTTATGATGATATTCTCATAGCACATAGGGTAAGGTTTGCGCAAAGCTATCTTACGCCTTGTTACATGTTCAGTCATCAAAACTGGTCTTGCTGCTTATTTCAATAACTAACGTTAGACTACCAATACATAGATATAAATATACAATACACTCAAAGCCAGAAACAACAACAAGAAAAAAAGTAAATCTATATACAAGTAATCATCTACCATCAGTAGAAAGACGCTAACTGTTTCAAGCATCAAAGTTATTCAGTCTTATTTTCATTCTACATCTCAGACATTGCAAGATAATAGATGCATCTTAACCAACGCTGCAATTTTTACTCCAGGATAAATTAACAAGTTCTAAGTAATTAAGAAAAAATCTTCATATACTTGCATAATGTATTGCATAACCCAACTGATGCAAAGACTGTGAAGATTTAATTTTTCTGTCACAATATGTTTTGAGACGGGCAGCGATATTTGATGCACCTAATTGACTGCTGTTATTTGATGACATCTAGTTCAGTCTCACTGTCTAATTAATGGCATATATTTATTACAACAATGTTAGTATGCCTGACTGAGCAACACAATACAGTCACTAATTACAGCCTTCAGACAAGTCACCAGACAGACCTTACTAATAAGGTCAATCCAAGACATAATATATTTCATGTCAATTGTAGACATACTTCAATATTCATTAGTCTGTATTATACCTCACAAATCATAAAACCATATTAATGCAGCACGATCTTAAATAAATATTATGGCTTAACAAATGCCACATTGCAACATTTCAGTGAGGCATGACACAGTATAATTGCAATCTGGAGCTGCAACATGGCGCTAGTTTACCACACAACACAGTGACACCGAGCCGCATAAAGACAAAATGTTGCAACGTTCCATATTCAGTCCTAACAGCGCTACAATCAGTCATGCTATAGTCAATATACATCATGCCACATATGAAAACCAGTCGATTAACTGAAACCACAGTTGACTCAACTACACCACTGCCAACTGACTTACACCACAGCTGAGTTGCTAAGACACAGCTGCGTAGCTAAGAGTGGCTAAGACACAGCTGCGTGGCTAAGACACAGCTGAGTGGCTTGAGTTGCAGCTGAGTGACACAGTCATGTAACACAATCTACTGATCTCGGTTACGCAGATTTCTTCCTGAAGACCTACTACCCACTGAACTGCTTCCATTACTAGCTGCAGGAGAAGACAAAGCTTTGACTGCTGGAGTCCTACCTCTTCCACCTTTCAATTTGTTATCAGCTGTCGCCTTGCCTTTCTCACCAGTTGCCTTTTGACTTGGTGTCTACAAGAAAACATGTACTCATGACAACTCCATAGAAATTATTACTGTATAATTTACATGAGTATTATATATGGACTACATGATCAATTCATGGCATTATGATGACTGTGATATAAGACTGCATGATCCAGTATGACAACTTCGATATATAAGGTGCATGCTTTAATTTACTTTACATTACATAAAAACAATTATATAAAACTTACATTCAAAATAAAAGGTTATTACCAAAATGTAAGCAAATATAGCAGTTATAAATCATTGACAAAGGTCATATATAATATAATTAAAATAATAATAAATATAATGTACATAACATTAATAAATATATAATATTTGTATATAATATAATTTTCTATATGACCTTAGTAATTATTATATTGTCCTAATATTATATAATAATTATTTAAAACTTTTATAAAACTGTTTACATTTTAAAAAATATATAATAAAATAAACATGATACGAGAGAACTCAAATTTTTCTAATCTATAAGTATATCATTAAATTGAACATTGACGGACTTACCACATTATTTAACTTGACATTAGTTGCTTGATGGTTCTTATTGACAGTTGCTGTCTCTGTTGAATCATTACGACTTCCTCTAGCATTCACTTTCTCAATCTTTTCAAATGCTTTCTCCACTGCTTCTATCTTTCTCTGCTCACGAGTCTAATTATACAACAATCATTATACTACAACGTGAATGCAAGAATGAAGATGACACTTAGTAGACAATTCAATGCCAGAAGTGTATCTTTATTACGCTGGCAATAACTGAGAGGACAGATAACATGGTGCTCATGTACCCATTGACAGCCCTCACTATAGCTCGCAGATTTTAGTATCAATATTATTATTAACTAGAATTAACTTCGCTTGAAGTTAATTCTAGTTCCCGGTCAGAGGTAATTTCTGGATGTTATCTATTTGACATATTGATCAATATATGATTAAAATTAGTTTGATCAGCTAGCTAGAATATTATAAACTTTAGCAGAAATATGACAGAATGATGAGCTCTAAAAGACGTTTAGTAGAAATAGATTTGAAAACATTGATGTTAAAATTTATGACTAAACTCAGCATTTACTCGCTTCATGATTAAAACTATTGATACAATCTCACTCTATCTAAAATATAAAGAATAACTAAATTGTATTTCATTGAAAATAAAAAACTATATGCACATGAAACTGTGTACATAAAGAAAGAAGTCATATTTTTAAATTATAATACATCAATAATGATATAAATAAAGAAAATATCATTAATCATATAAAATGCAGAAATAGTTAAGAGAGACCTTGCGTGTGGTAGCTGTTGCTGTATTGTCCTGCATTGTCTTCTCTATAGCATTGGTCAGTGATGCTCTTGCCTGAGACGTTGCTGTCTTCTTAGCGTTGCTCTCAGACAACGTTGCTGTCTTCTTAGCATTGCTCTCAGACAACGCTGCTGTCTTCTTGTTCTGATTGACAGAGTTACTGCTAGCTGTAACACTGTCACTTAGATCTATCATCTTACTAGCATCAACTGTCTGTTCACTTATCTCCTTCTGACCAGTGGTCTGTTGGTCAACTCCGCTAGAGTCAGTTGTTTGATCACTCATCACATACTGGTCACTGCTAGGCTGGATTAGCCTCGTTGGACTCGAGGCCTGATCAGTTATTTCTGCTAGAGCTGCATGTGCTGGCTGTTGCACAACAGTGAGTTGATCAACAGAGCTGTCAATGGGAGAAGCTGATGCTCCTGGCTTAGCATTGTTATTGATGGCAAGTGATGCTTCCTGCATGTTGGACACTGAGGGAGGAGTGGGAGGGGACATGATGTCCATCAATGGGTGGTCACCCGGAGTGATCGGTGAAAGATCCATTAGTTTGTTTACAAGAGTCACATCAGCTCCAACATCTTGTAAAAGTTGATCCTGTAAATATCAAAGACAAAGAAATCTCCTTTTAATCAATTACAGGATGTCAATATAACATTGTTCTGACTATTTAACTAAAATCGTATGTGATAATAGCTTGTCTACACATCATCTCTATAGACACAAAATAGTCTTATAATGCTTCACAGAATGCATCATAACGCACAAATCTATATAGACTGTATTAAAGTTTCTCAATTTGTGTAAATCTATGGATTTATGCCCATATGTTCATCGCTACATATCTGATTTATTAAAGTAATCTGGACGAGGCAAAGCCGGAGTCATTTCAGCGTGTTAATCTGCTGTAATTGCTGCATTAAAAACATAAACATGAAATTCAATACTCTAATATAGAAACTGACTTGTACAGCGCCTTAAACATGCAAAAACTTTAATAAAAATTAAATTATTTCGAGCTTGAACAATACATAGTCTGTACAGAAAATCTGTCCGAGTTTGTACACAAGAAAAATAGGTACCCAATTACAAAATTTCACATTAAAATCTCAGTGCGCTCAAAAGTAAAATTTAACTGCGCATGATATCAGCATGATAATTAAATTATAGCACTAGCTTGAAAAAAAACGAAATGGCCATAATTATTTGTCCGATATCAATTCTTGGGATCTCCAGGAACAAGATCTAATCTATCTCAGAAAAATACTATGCGCTCATGGCAAATTGAAAACTGTTGAACTCAATATTCAGAAAGAGACTGCTGGCACATATCAGAACAGACTCTTTTTTGTTATCTACTGAGGATACAATTTCATAAAAAGATTCATTTTAAATCTCTTTCCCACAAGTTAATTGACAAAAATCCAATAAATTGGAAAACTATTCTAATGGAAGCGTAATTTTCAATTAAAATTAAAGGTTTTGTTAGATGTTAAATTACTCCTTTATCAATTGATAAAAATTTAAGATTTTTTCTTTCTGGCTGAGTTATTTCATTTTCGCTGTACGGTTACTTTTTTAACACACTCTGTACATGACTTAAATAACCATTAATCAAAATTAATAATTTAATTGCATTAAATATTTTTTACCAGTTTCAGTAAATAATGACATTCTTACTATTTATTTCATAACATTCAACATACACCATAATCATAGAGAAGGGGGTGGTGCACCCCTGGTATCTCTCTGAGATACCAGGGGTACTACTGAGTGTCTGAGTGGTGCTACTCTTATTTAAAATTAAAAAGTAACATGCAACAACAGGACGTTTTATGAAGATTACAAGGTGCATTCAATAGAGATGTAAACACGATTGTCAAATAAGTTTGAAGTGTCAATAACCAGCCACCCCAGGTGCACAAGACCTTGACCATTCTTGTTTATAGTATATTAAAATTTAAAAACATTCAGCCATCAAGGTGTGACCTATGTATACTTGATCATCACCCACCATGGATTATCTTTAGTCAATTTAACTACTTGTAAAAAAGGTAAAAATTTAATAATTTATAACAATTCGAATATCTAATAAATAAGTTACTAACTTAAATTTATTTTTGATATATCCACATTCTATCACAGACCTGTGATATGTATACCTGCACTGGTCTATACCACAATAAAAACTAAACTTTTGTATGAAGAAATATACAAAAAAACTATATAATTACTGTTATGTAATTTACACAACATATACTATACAATACCTTGTGCTGCATCTCTGATGCCCTTGTCTTGCGCCTTTGCTTGCCTAAAACAGCTGCAGCAGCTGCTTGCATTGGAGGAGAGACCAACTTATCACTGCTGCTCAGCTGCTGCTCCAGGTGTTCACTTTGTGATCTACGCTTAGCTCCTCCACTGTTGGTCACAGCAGCAGCTACTGCTCCTCTAGCTGGCCTAGTGGTTGTCTTTGTGCTGAAGAATCTAGCAACTGGACAAGCTGGACGATCACAGGCACACTTCACTTCACAAGCACTTCTACAGATACAAGCACAAGCATAACTTCCGTTATGAAGTGTAAATACATGTGAAATATTATAATTAATTTCACAAAAAAATATTTATTAAATATCATAATAAATGTCTAAATTGAATTTTAGTATTTCGTAAAAATCTTGCAGATTTAATAAATAGTATTCTAAACGACGCTTGACAATTATTAATTGAATAGAAGTAACGTAGTTTATGCAATGCGACATGAATAATAACTTGCCACGCGCGTGGCTGCAACTATGTCTATAATAATGGATACTCAGTAATCATTTATTATCTGAAGGACTACAGAATTAATAGAAGGCCTAGATCTGCAAACAAGAATACGAGTAAAAATAGCAGTGAAGCTGCTAATAAAAGCTAGAGCAAAAGCGAGGAAAATATATTTGACTCCATCCTTGACCATCCAAAAACAATTGAAAAATTAGGTGAAAAACTAAGCTCAGTAATTGCTGCATGGGTTGAAAAATGTCTAGATGACGCTAGAATTCTGGATAAACTCGGTAAATCACTTGGTAGAATGATAACTGCGACAATTGAACAATGTATCGATGCAAAATTATTAACAATACTTACCTATATCGCTGGGTTAAAACACGAAAAAACATTACTTCATAAACGAATTGATGACATTGAGCTTGTAGTTAATACATTAGTTGCAGAAAATCAAATCCTTAAATGTAATCTAGACGAATCTGAAAGATATTCTTGACGAGATAACCTTGTATTTTATGGCATTCAGTGTAACAATTCATACGCAAATATTGCATCTACATCGACTTCTACAGCAACATCCAACTCTCGTACTCAAGCCATTTCCTCCGATGCTTCGAGGCCTCCAATTGATATATCTCATAAATCTGCTGAACTGTCAGTTGTGGATTTCTGCAATAAAGTCTGGAATGTCGGTATCACTCTACATGATATTAGTACCGCTCACAGAATTAATCCTCGTCGAGACCCAGGTAACAACACTCCTTCTTCTAATCCAGCTAATGCATCAATCATTGTGCGTTTTGCTAATCGACACGCTAGAGACGCTATCTTTGAAGCTCGTAAAAAGCTAAAGAATTACCACTCAAGAGTCTACATAAACGAACATATCACTAGCAAGGCGGCGAAATTGTACAAGGTGGCGAGAGACAAGGTGAAAGGCAAAAAGGTGCAGTCATCCTGGGCGTTCAATGGGGTTATATTTATCAAATTGTCAGACTCGCCTACTGTCAGAACAATCCGTGTCAATAAAATCTCTGATCTTCCTCAATAAGCTGGTCAGAAAGTTGAGAAAATTTAGAGCATTATGATTATAAACACTTTATAGTCTATAGTTTGTAGAAACTTTTAATTCAGATTATGAGTTTATATTAATTTGTACAACTGTTATGTATCAAATTCAAT
>JAQIXG010003505.1:0-14703 GCA_034700105.1 Oconnorella tubifera | reverse complement strand
ATGGGAAGAAGTTGGGAAAGGAGCTCAGTGGCAGCAGCAGCGGATGCCAAAAAGGCAGACGGTGCCAGCTGTTGCGCTCTGCGGACTCCAATCTCGCCCCATCTTAGAGGGAGACAGGCTTGTGACCAGATTGAAGGGGTTAAGTCAATTTCAATGGATAATTCTCCAGTCTATATAATTCTATCATTAAGATATATTTCCATTACAGTTTGTTCCAAATGTCACTGAAAAGTTTGAGTATTTCTGTGTACTCTCATCAGACTGTAGTTTTTAGTTGTTTGTAATTAAACAGGATCGAGGCATTTAGTCCATTTGCGCTAATATTGATTTTGCCTTGTTATTGCAAAGAGAATAAAATATTTTCCTGAGGCAAAATTACTTTAGTGTATGAGAATATTAATGTATGCTTTTTATGTTTGCAATTAAAGCTATACGCTTAAGCAGGTTCATTATTGCTTTATCTTTGCTGGTTTTATATAAATTACATTTTATTTCTGAATATTTTTATTCATGTGTCTGTAATAATGAATAGATCTGCTAATACAGGCCGGAATATGTGAAAAATCAATTAATTTATTTATGTAATAAACTCTTGACAGAAATCTGTTATAATGTTAAAGTTTATAGGTTTTAATACGGAACAATTTTAGGACAAAATTTTGTTCAATTTGTCACTTCTCTTGGTCTATTTTTATAAATTCTGGATTATCCGAGTTTGCTCATTTTCTCACAATGCGTATTGTTTAATTTACGCTTAATACTTTGTCGTATATTTTGATTTATAATGCAAAATTTATCATAACTCTTATGCAATATCTGAGTTCAATTCTAAATTATTAATTTTTAATTATGATACAACATTTATAATACAAAACTGTTTTGAAAACGTGCTGATACGATTTATCTGATTTTTTCTTATATATTGAAAGAAATATCCGTTGTAATATAATTTATTTTAAACCTGTATTTAGTAACAGTGTACAGACTTTTTTAATGATACATTTTATATTATGATACGTGTTATATTATATGAAGACGGCTTTATAAAGGTGTTTAAACTTAAAGTAGTTTAGATTGGAAATAACCTAGTAAACGGATAATTAAAGAAAATCGTTTAAATTAATGCCATACATAAATAGCAATTAAAGTTGCATTACAAAATAGCGAAATTTATGCTTCAAACGCTCTAGAATTTTTTTCCCAATCTTATCATTTTAGTTGTAATGTTTTAGCCAATTAACACATTTACAAGATTGTTTACATAATGCTAATTGCTTGATCCTCATTAGTGTTAAACATTATTAGGATAAAGCAAAACTTGTTTATCAGAAATTCTAAAAATGCAATTATGATAGCGAATAGCATGCGGAATATTGATTAAAAAATGTCTAAAATTATATACTACAGGCTTTAATTATAATTTGAAATTATTTTGAATAAATAAGAACTTGTCGTGTGCTTTTTTTAGGTTAATGTAACTGGCAATTAGGCTTACATACTTAATTATGGTGATTGAATTCAATCTAATTTAGATTGTTTTTTTTATAGAGTAATTGTTTGATATAAATATAAATGCATTGAAAAGTTTTATGGTATGTTAAACTGTGAAATACACAATTGTTTTGTTTTTTCGTAATTTTCTTGAAATTAGGAAATCTTCTTGATATAGAAATGAAAAGATAACAAATTCTTGTTTTATATTATTTAAAAATGTCGTCATACTACTGTCGTTATCAGCTAAATCCAGGTTAGTCTAATGAATTAAATAGTCGCTTTAATTACTTAATAGTCGTTACTTAAACATCATTCGATAATATGTAGTTTAATTTGCACGGATAATATTTAGTTTAACTAGATAATAACTATTAAATGATAGGCTATCGAAGACAGCATAGAACAATTAGTCAACTAAAGAGTGCAGCAACTCAGTTAATAACAGACTCTAACTCTAAGCCAGGACTAGAGAGTGTTTTTCTCGAGTATTGTTAATTCACTTTGATAATTAAATGTTGAAAACTACATAAAGGTTTAGCGAAAATGTGAAACATTTGCATAATTTGTTCTTTAATACATTTTCTTTAAGATAACAGTTTCAATTGATACAATTTTATGTTTCGCAATTCAATATTTTAGATTTTTTGAATCTTTACTTAACGATACTCGCAAGATGGGGTTCTTATTAGTTACATTTCATTCGCTAGTCATCTAGTGCTGGTAGACATCATATTGAATTGTAAATTTGGACTATTTTTCATTTTATTTCTTACTCATTGAGTCTTTTCTCATATTATTACTTTAGTTATTATTCATCAATCACTTGATATGTTTAAAAAGAAACCGACAAATACAGGCTATATTAGAAATAAAATAGGAATGATAATACTTGAAAAAGGTATCGTTATCATTAATTAAACTATACGAAATGAATTAAGCCGTTTTAGGAATTATTTCTTATAGTCTGACTTCTTAAACTGAAATATTTAACAAATTGTCCATGGAACATGAGTAAAAAGTTAATATAAAATGCTGCGTCCACCGTCAAATTTATAACTAGGTTATACATTTTGAATTTGATAAATTTATATTATCCTTTTGATCACCAATTTTCAAAATTGACTCCAAAAGTTGCCCTATAAAGTTAACCAGCTGTTGCTTTCTGAAATAATTTTCGTCGTCTCCAAATAAGCACTTCTCTATTTTTCGTTATCTCTATATTTTATCCACGTGACTGGATTTTTCTGACATCATAATCAAATCTGATGATATATCTACTCTGCTGATGCAAATATTTTCCCGAGCCTCTGTACGTTACAGTCGCATTAAATCGGTCGTGTGTTACGTCATCATTGCTACAGGGTCTCTCGTAATTTTGGGTTCTGAAATATAGGCATTTTTCCAAGTTTTCGTCAATTTGGGCGATTTTTTATATTTTATACCCTGCACTTCGGACGTTATCAGATCGCTGACAATTCCGAGGTGCGGAATGTAACCCTTAAATGTAACCCTAAAATCTGGTTTTAATCATTATAGAAATTATTATCTTTATAATAATATTTACACATTTTGCGATATAACATTTAATTACAAAATGTATTCTCTCATTCTGTGAATAATTTAAATAAGAACATTATTTTTTACGTTCTGTTTGCATTCGGCACTTCCTCACCCTCTCTCTCCACTTTCTTTCTCCGGGTAAAATTTCTACTTTTGCTGTCCAACAGTCCGACTGACTTATTAAAGATAAAATCTGATTATATGTCTCCTTGGATTCGTCACGCTTCAGCGGCCGTCCGTGTCTCTTTGTCCGCTTGTTTGTCTTATTGAGTTTGTGTGTTTCGGTTGCATTCTTCAACAGCTTCCTTCATTGTTTTAGTCACTAATTTGAATATAAAAGCATTTATTTTAACTTCTTTAATACTTTAGACATAATAAATTAGTTTATATTTCTTTATCCATGTTGACTATATTATTTATTTAGTAAATTCTAGCGTTTGAAGGTTAATTATTAATTCAATGTAAATTATAAATATATATATACAGGGTGCGCCAAAAATAAATAAACCCCTAGCGACTTTGCGATAGCTAAGCCAAAGCTTAATATTTTTTCTCAAAATTTTGTCACTTTGTAGAGGAGGAAATTTGACATCTATCTGCCAAATTTCACTTGGAAATCTCAAGTCGTTCAAAAGTTATGAACTTTCTACGAAAAAACTTCAAATTTCAATTTAACCAAGCTCTGTATTAGAGCAGTCTCATAATTTTGTGATTTTTTGTCAAATAATTTGCAAATTTTTTTTGGTAAAATTTGTCATTTTATGAACAGAGTATCTGTAGATAAAGTTGATATCAACTTTATCTATCTTTATCTAGTTGATAACAAAAATAACCTCTGTCTGATTTTATCTGAGCCAACAATCTCTTTCTTGTTGCCGATACGGATGCGTTCATGAAGTTTTGTGTCAAATCCGTACAAATTAACCGAAATCTGTTGCTCATCAATTTTCAGTCTATAGCGACTTTTAACTATGATGTAAGTTCATAATTTTTTGCAGGGATTGCCTCATGGTCCTGAGAGTCCCAGTGGTTAATGTTGAACAAATATTTCAAGAGTATTTAGCTCTTTTAATGAGGCAATTGCTAAACTTTGACAATCTTGAAAATACTGGCTTGTTTAAATGTGAGATTTGAATTTTTTTCGTAGAACCTTCATAACTTTTGAACGAATTGAGATATTAATGTGAAATTTTGTAGTTAGATGTCAAATTTCCTCCTCTACAAACTGACAAAATTTAGAGAAATAATATTTATTTTTGGCTTAGTTATCGCAAAGTCGCTAGGGGTTTATTTTTTTGGCGCACCCTGTATATGTGTTAAATAACTAGTTAAACATAGTTGTATATACAATGATTTTAATAGTTAGTTAACTTAAATTTCTGATGTGACATCACCATTGGCTTTAGACGTTTACTACAATACAGTATATATAATAATTTCAGTATAATAAATAATTGTATTTTTATGTACGAATATGACATTATGAATGTTACCATAACATGAATATCGTAGCACCAGTTAGAATGTTCTAAGTGCAGTAGAGTTTTCATTTAAATCAGATCAATTGTATTTATTTAGTATTTGATTTCCGAATTGCTAAAAGTGGCATTTACATGCATAGTTGATGATGTGTACTGTATTTTGACATTGATTATTTTCCAAAAATTAGAGCATATGCCTTGCTTATATATTATAATTATATTGTTGCTAAATAGATATTATTAGCATAATAATATCTATTTAGATAGAATTAGCAGAATTTTTTAATTTTAATGATTGTGAGATTGTCCAGTAATTAAATGTTACAGAAGACTGTATTATGGAAGAGCCTTTTTCATCACAACACCAGATTGTTGAACATAGAAGGGACACTTCCAAAGTTGATATGTCATCAGATGTTCTTAAATCAAATACTAACATCAAGTCAAAAAATACATCGAATAAGAGAAGAAGCCGACCGTTAAAGAGATGCAGTAATATAATGGAAGAGGAGGATTTCACTGAGCAAATTCATGAAGCTATTCCGAGAGGTTTATTTTGCTTTATATTGTTATAATGATTTTTTCAAAATCTTCGTTGTTATAATTTTCTGTTACCATACTGAATTGCAGATGCTGAATCAATTGTAATAATTTTGAATTATTACAATTATTACCGAGATGCAATTTTATAAATTGCATCTCGGCACATTGACTTGATGTAACTGATGATGACTTGATCATATTGATTAGTGTAAGCATTTCTTTAGGTAATCGCAGAGTTATAGTTATTATTAACAACTTAATAACAAGCATATCATGGCTTTCTTAATCAATTGGCATAAAGATTACACTGTGCCTTGATATGTTAGTGAATTCTCCCAAATTCCCAATCACCATGTTCTATTGAACTTGCCATCTTTTCAACAATCCAATTCACTTTAAATCTTACCTTTTTATCTTCAGTTCATTACTGTCAATGCTCCGCTCAATCCATTTATCTAGAAACTTGTTTTGATAGAATTAAAGCCTAGCCTCGTCATAGATGTTTTTGCCGCGTTAGCGTAGCGTCACGTGATGTAATTGCCCTGTAGGCCTAGAAAGAGATCAGCCTCATTAACGCGCTCGACGTTGCGTTCTAGCGCTGCAGCTTTTGGGCCCTGAGGCTAAGCGCGGCAAATTGACGACTTGTCCTTCATTGTGTCAGTTGCAAAGGCAGGAAGCCTATGACGAGTTTTTTTTCTTTCACCGATAGAACTCGAGCTATTTCTATAGGCTTATTTTGTCTTAAGTACACGACGATAAAGCTGGTGATGGATTCTGCTGCTGCAACGAGCTCGCGTTTGAGAAATTGGGGCATTTATTATTTTTCATGTTCCTTTAATGATTATTTAGTTTACTGGTTGTAAGCTGGCAGACGAAGAGGTTAGTCTCGCAAAGAAATAATATGATATGGCTTGTGAGTTATTGAAACACGATGTAACAGTTTTATTTTAGATGAAATATTATATGACTTTAGGAAAGATTCTGTACTCATATTGCCTTATTGGGCTGCATGAAAAATTGACTTTTTTGATGAAGTTAAATGTTTCTTACAAATGTTTGATAAATTCCCCATTAAAGAAGATCGCTCTGAAATTAAATTCGTATTGATTATTAATGATATTCTTGTATAAAATATAATTTTGCATAAGAACAAACTATTGATCTTGTTAGATACAAATTGGTAGGCTACTCCTTGAATTTTATGCAATTTATGTGTGTTTTGTTATTCATTTCACAAAGATTGTTGATCAGATTCGGATTGAAGATAATTTTAAAAATCATCAGCTACGTGTTAATCTTAACTATATAAAAAATAAAGCATTTTTTGATAAGTAGTTATAAAATTATAAATAGTAAGTCAACAGAAACTTAGAAATGAACTGATTATTCGTTATAAAAGTATATTCAGATTCTCAGGAAAGAGTTGTAATGATGTAATTACATATATTATGTTTAGCTTGTTACAGTAACTTGAGATTGTTAACTATATAATTTATGGTCGCCTTTGAGTTTGCTTTAGTGCATTTTTAATAAAACAAACCGTAGTGCTATTATAATTATAGTTCTTGTAACTGAAACTTAATCTTTTCATATTTATGTATTTTGGAATTTATTACATTCTATTCATCCTATTTGAGCGCTAGAGTGACAATAAAGTAAAAACATGAACCCATATTGTAAAATTAATCGCAGCTCAACTTTTGCAACGATGTGACATGCGAAAAGCACTCAGCGGTCCCCTGCGCTTTTCTGTTTATTTAATGAAAGGGTTTTTGTAAATGACAACTGCAGGCAAGAGCGTTTCCAATGAAAAGTATACTGTGAGCTGAACGATAAAGAGGACTAATAAGAGAAAATAATAACAGAAATGAGATTTCTGTTAAAGTACTGTACGTATCACACGACCCATTGTGAGAAATTCTTGGAGGTGGCAGATATAAACATGACCTCTTGTTTATTTATTTACAGAACAATATTTAAGTATGTCCAGATCTTTATAGATTTAAATTAGGATATAAATAGAGATATCGGTATGTATATGGATGTGGATATATGTACAATATGGATATGATAAAAACGAGTGGATTTTTCTTATTTCTTTTTACGATTACAAAGAATGCTAAGTTATAATGTAAAGACATCAAAACCTAGTTGTAAATGCCAGACATAGCCCATGTATCCATTATGTTATAACATTAAATAAAGAAATTAAATTTAGAGTATTAATTGTGTAATATCTTTCCAAATGGAGTAAGGCTTAGGCTGTACTGAAATATTCTATAACAGTGATTTTTGATTTGGAAACATTTGGGAAGTAGAAAATTGCTCGACTTGTCAGCTGTCACAATGTGAACTTTTCCACAGCATCATCGCCTTAGACGATTTTTATCTTGGCGTTGATTGGACGCTAATGGTTTGAAGACTTTGAACTGAGGGTTTCATCACTTAAGGCTATTTTTGATATTCAATTGATGTTTTGCAACTATTACATTTAGCCAGTTAGAGCATTTTGCTATAACTTCAGCATTAGTATATCGATTTATTTTATTAATAAATTAAATACTATTGCAATTAATTTCCAACTGTTTTTTGTAACTGTAAACTTAATGCTGAATGAATTTACGGATGCATATATTAATGCATATAGAATTTTTGAGCACAAATCAGCATATTTGATATTATATAGATGTTACTATAATTTATTGAATCGATGAAAGCTTTGATATGGTCATATTAATCGTACTCTAGCGGTGAAGATTATAGAATGTATTACAAGTCATACAGTCTATTTTACATTTAAGTTTCTTAATCATCTGATAAATTTTTAAAACTCAAGCAGTAAATTTTAAGTATGAAATGAGGACTAATGTTATGACAGTCCGTCAATATATTTATCATAAACCTTAATTGATGATGAATGTTTGATTTAATTCCAGGCTTATTTTTAATTCGATAATATCGTAATTTATTTTATTTTATTTTTTCTGGTTGGAGACATTCGGCACAGCCACCCTCTAAGCAGAATACTTCAAAAAGACTTCAAATATTTCAATTTCCGCACTTTCTTATAAACTATTCAATGTTAAATTAAAGTTTAACTTAGGAATCATAAAATAAAAATAAGTCTATTTTAAGACATAAATTTAAATCAGAAATAATCTTTGGCTGAAAATTAGTTCACTTCCTGTTGCGTCATAGAATAAAGGTGTCAATAAGGGTGTCAGGTGCTCCACCTAAGTTATACGATGTGCGTGGTGTATACGTGTGTGTGCGTGTGTGTGTGCGCGTGTGTGAGTGTGTCGATGAACTAATTTGGAGTCTCGGTAGTTAATATTTATAAACCATGTAGGATAGTCCAGTACTTTCATTTGCCGCTGATTTGCCATTTACCTAGAAAGACATCCAAATGGATGGATCTTTCTTTGTCTGACGCTTTCGGTATGGCTGTCTGTATGTCTGTATATTGTATGCCTTCTTTATTTGAATGGCAAAGAAGTGGATAGCCATAAAACACCAAGCCTTCTTTACAAGGTCAGATTTATGAGAACTGAAACTGCTAAACACATTCATTGAGAGCAATTGTTTAGCGGATCCTTGATTTTTGTTTAGTTTCGTTTCGTTTTCGTTTTTCTATTTAATGATGATTGAAGAAGTATAGGAAGTTTTAATTGTAGTCGAACTTTTCATTGACATTTTATAGTTTTTATCTGGTTTTTAATATTGAGCTAATTCTCAGCTCTGGTAGATTTTATTCTGAGATGTTTCGTATAGCTTTTATGTGTAGGTATATTGCCATATTGCATTCGATAGCCAATTATATTATTACATAACAAATTAAACATGAATATTTTTATTTTTTCTTTTAGATTTATATTTTAGGGTTGTATTTATATTTGGACACAGAATGAGGATAGGTATAATCTTTTTGCTGAATGTTTCATCAGCACTAAACGGCTTTTTAGTGATGGCACGTTGCATTATATGAACTGGGAGTGCAGCAACTAGACCACTAAAGCGTTTGACTCTAATTATTAACACAGTAAATTAATTTTATTTGATAATTGGGCAAAGCACATAAAAGTTTGTCCGATTTTTGTTCCAAAAGGAAAAAACATAGGTACTTGTACTCATAAAATTAAGGTTGCTGCATAAGAAATGTTGGTTTTTTTACTGTATTCTAATAATTGAAAAACGATTAATACATTGCACATCGTTAGATGTCATGTTTGCAACGTATACAGAATAATAATGATATCATAATACTATTATTTAAAATAACAATTATGTAAAATATTTATACTATTATTAATAATAATAATCTTAATTTTTTTGATGACACTTTACGCTTTTTGTAAACACTTTCGGGTAATAACTCAGATTTCACTAATTAACGAAGATAAGTTTTATCAATTCGGATTCTTTTAAGCAGTGCGAGATTTTTACTCGTCTCTGTATCGCGGCAATTTATGATCTGCAACCTCGCTGTCGGCAAACACAAGAACTAAATCAACAAACGTGAGCGTGCTTCATACAATGAATGAGGTGGAAAGTGTTGAAATACTGAGAAAATGAAAGAAATAGAGTGACAGAAAAAGCTAAAAAGGGTCACTTTAGAAGAAACTGGAAGGAAACTGAAGATGCAAAAGAAATAAAGTTAAAAGGGAGATAAATAGAACGAAAGAGAAAAATTCTATTTTAAAAATAATTGTTTAAGAAACTATATATAGGCCTCCAACATTTATATGTTTAACTATTTAGGATTGTATCATCGATACAATCCTAAATGGCCTTTCACATGTATTTCATGTATTTATTGTAAAACTTGTGATATATACTTGTGATATATACTTATTATTTTTATATCGATGATAGCATCAGACATATTGTGGTATAGGAATAGTGTAGACTTTATATTTACTGTAGATTGTATAATCTTTCGATGCAAAAGGTTTAATAATTATGTGTAATAAAATGACTATTAATTAGGTCTTGCTCATCATATGACATCATATGACATCATAGTTACTCAAATTAGCATTGACTGGCTAATTTACCTATTTTCAAATATTCATCCGAAGTGATGCATACTATTTTTATTAGTTTTTTTTGTGGCTCTATATTATAACAATCTCATTAGATATTTTTGCTAAATTTATAAATATATATGAGTAAGCCAAATGAAGTGTAATTTATATTAATTTTTGCGAATCGATAAAATATCGAGACCTATTATAGCATTTCAAATTGTGCAGTTATTTAATCGATTTAATTTTTTTATGCATAGCTTATTGTATATCATATTCTATATCATAGAGGTTTTATAATGCCAAAATATTGTATGTCCTAATGTCAAAAAAACATCGATGGGGGGAGAGTTGGAACATTTGATTACGGGATCGAGGTATGACTAGGTTGGACATTGGCTCTCATCCCGAGATCGACGACGGGGGATATTAGCATTCAACGCCGGTCGTCCGACGGCTAGACCGCTCACTTCGCTAGCTTATCGTCCTGCGGTAATACATCATACCCCGACGACGTTGCGGACTTTATGAGTAGATATCGTTTTTGACACGCGCTGCGAATCTCTCAGTAAACGGGGACACGGTGTGTTTGCAAGAAGACGAGAGGATGAGAGAGAAGAAAGTGAGTGGGTAATAAATCAACTCGTCGGGTTGAGGAGACGGTCTTTGTAGGATTGTAAAATATTCCAGTCAATAGGGTCGCAATGGAAAATGATGGATGAGTGTAGATAAGTTGAAAGTAATTTTAATAAATTTAAAGGGGATATTTATATAGTATTTTACACATATCGATGATATACACGAACTATTTAAATCAAATCAAAATCCTTTGCTTAATTTTATAACATTTTATTACTTTATTCACTATATACTATATATTGATTATTGGCAGTCAATTATTCAATTGCTTCCGTTATTGGCTTGCACTATTTATCGATTTCATCTTTAATAGGCTTTAATATATGAATACATAATTTTTATGCAGTTTTTTGTAATTAAAAGCTATTTTATAAATATTAGATGTTTATTTTTACTTGGAATATAAATTTAATATCAGTGTAGATAAAGTTACATATAGGCAATTGAAGTCATCAATTCCAATGCAGTTTTTAGCCAGATTACAACTGCAAGCCTACTTTTTCAAGTAACTATAAATTCTTGAAAATGTAAGCCCTTATCGACTTGCTGTTTTCTAATCAAGAGAGTCTAATTGGACACCTCGTATAGTTAGACTTAGAAGCGTTGTGAATGTTTTTGCAGACAGCATATAATACGCAATCTGACGACTGGATCTTTAATAATTAATGCTCCCTTGAGGTTTTATTCATGTGCAAGATATTAACTACAGACTGATTGCAGTTTTCTTGCAGCTAGAAATAATTGGCATTCAGTTAGCGAGCAGTCAGCGAGGAGACTATTGTACATTATATCTGTCAACTCTCAAATTAAACTCGATAGCACGACAATTCGTCTGGCAGACTTTTGTAACATCTGTGATAATGAAACTTCTATTCTAGCGTCTTTTGGTCTATGGTAATGACACTTCTATTCTAACGTCTTTTGGTCTATGGTAATGATACTTCAACCGACATTTGGTCTACTGGTATTTAGTCTATAAGGTTAGCGTTTCGTATACAGTTACGATTATGACTATTACTTGTGTAGGGTTAGGGTTAAGCTATGGCCAAGACTAGGGTTAGGGTGGATTAGATATCAGTAGACTTAGTGTCGTAGACCAAAAGTGCCTAGACTGATTGTAAAAAAGTCTTATAAAAATATTTATTTCCATAGCAAGCCTAGGTTAAATTGAGAAACTATATATGCAGGAATGCAGCAGGATTGATATTAAGAGAAATTATAGAAAAGGGTCGGCATTAAAAATTCCGTTTCTGTCAAGCCCCGCTTGCTTAGTTCAATAGATTATAGATTAATGAAAATCAATTTTATTAAATTTTTTAATTAAATTAAAATAATTAATTGAAATTAAATGATTAGTTACGAAAATAAAAGTTGGAGTAAACGTAGTTTATTAATTTAACTAAAACTAATTATTTTTAGTGAGTGCTCAACAGCTGGTCAACACTCGGGATTAGGGTTACAACTTTAGAAAAAAATCAGATTATTTTAGCTATAATTGACTGTGCAAGTTATACGAAAAAATACTTTTAAAATTACACATTTATAATATCTATAGCTTATTTTGTCGGCTAATATATTAATATAATCCATATTAATTAAAATAATTGCGAAAACTGAATTTCACTTAATCGAATTTCACTTTTTATCGTAAGATATACTATAGAAAATAATAAACAATAAAAAGAAACCATTATTACTGTTCGAAAATGCAGAATGTGAGAATTATCATACTCATTTTTGTTGTTAAATCAGTGCCAATTTAAAAATCACTACTTCGTGAAACATATATCTCGTAATGTTATCCATGATCGCATTAACCTAGTAAGGTACTAAAATTTCTACCACTTACAGTTAAGTTCGTAATATTTATCTAAAAATCTATATTTTTATTTGCTTTTTACACTGCTGAAATCCGCAGAAAGTACCTATACGTCCAGAGCATAGAGTAGATTTTAGATTAGGCAATCATTCTGGCTGATTGCCGAATACTAAGCTACCATTAGTATTAAATTATTTCATAAAGATAATACTAATAAAAAAATTACTTAATTCAAACTATTAGTTAAAGCTGTAAGTGATATGATGCAATTCTATGTTTGTTATGATTTATTTACTTGTTTTGTTTTCAGTTGAACATTATCTTATATTTAGCAGATTATATTTTCTATATAATATGCTAAATATAAGACTCAATTATATTTTATATATAAGTTTTGACTTAGTCTTCTGTAAGTCTACATATATCACTTTTGTAATATAATATTATGTACTAGATGAAGAAGACTATAAATCGAGCCCGGACGATTAATTTATAATACGAACAATAAGTTAAATTCCTATCCTATGTCTGATACGAACTCTAAACATCGTGTAGTATAATACTCGATCCTTGATAACTATACAGATCTTCACTCTACGTATGTCCTCGCATGATTTATGTCCTTGCGTACTGATTCATATGAAGGAAATTATCTGTTGTGTAATTAGTTTGTCTAGGCTCAATACTCTGTTGGCTCATATTTTTTCATCTCTTTAGCAATTTGCATTGGAAGATGAAAAGCGAAGATTACTGTACCAGTAGCTTACTCGTTCTCAAATAATATCTTGACATCTGCTAGCAAAACTATTCAAATTACTAATGACTGAATTCCTTGTTTTTACCTCAAATGTTTTAATTTTATTAATATCACTAATATTAATATTATTAATATTTTATACAATGCTATTAATGCAATGTTGCGATGCCCATTATGACGCTTTACTTAATTAATTACGTCGTCGTTATATTAAAAGAGCTTATATATCATATATCGATATTTATACAGTAGGCCTAACCAAAAACAATAGAAAATAGTTATAAATGAGCTCAAAATTAAAATTAGAAAATTAAAATGTTAAGTAGAGGACCAAATTTAAAAACAATGCAGTTAGTAGATTACATATTATATGTATAATTTCTAACTTGTATTAATAGATGTGTGTTTGAAATAATAATATTAAATTTAGTCAAATGATGCCGAAATAATGACGAAAAGCAGTGCATCGTAGATAAAACCTGACATTGAGTGTACGCTATAGAGAAAATCTTCTATTTAGACGAATGATGACCGGGTAGTACAGAGTGCATACTTATGGAAAAGATTCGAGCATCTATCCACCTGAAATTTAAATACAAAATACAGAATTGGAAATAATAATAACTTCATAATAGTTTAAAATAACATTTGATTCGTTGTAGTGATTTCATATTGATTCTTACATTATGAGATTGTATTTTTCTGGTATTCATTACCTGTAAAAATATATTTGCTTTCGATCCTGTGTAAATTAAAGAATATTTAACTTGAGGATCAAGTTAAATAATAAAAGGATCAATGTAATATTATCATCAATGCATATCAATGCCAGATGTGAGTGAAATTATAAATATGATCATAAGATAATACCTCAAGTTAAATATTCTTTAATTTACACAGGATCGAAAGCAAATTTATTTTTTACAGGTAATGAATACCAGAAAAATACAATCTCATAATGTAAGAATCAATATGAAATCACTACAACGAATTAAATGTTATTTTGAACTATTATGAAGTTATTATTATTTCCAATTCTATTCATTTTGTATTTAAATTTCAGGTGGATAGATGCTCTATTCTTTTCCATAAGTATGCACTCTGTACTACCCGGTCATCATTCGTCTAATTAAAAGGTTTTCTCAATAGCGTACACTCAATGTCAGGTTTTATCTACGATGCACTGCTTTTCGTCATCATTTCGGCATCATTTGACTAAACTTAATAATATTATTTCACACATCTATTAATACAAGTTAGAAATTATACATATAATATGTAATGTACTAACTGCATTGTTTTTAAAATTGGTCCTCTACTTAACATTTTAATTTTCTAATTTTAATTTTACGCTCATTTATAACTATTTTCTATTGTGTATATATA
>JAQIXG010003504.1:0-14706 GCA_034700105.1 Oconnorella tubifera | reverse complement strand
GGATAAAAATACCTAAAATAAAGGATAAAAATACCTAAAATAAAGGATAAAAATATCTAAAATAAAGGATAAAAATATCCAAAATCCAGGAAATTTTTCTATAATTAAAAATTAGTTATTGTAGCTTTTGCATATATCAAAGTCATTTAAATATTTAATAGCTAAAAAGCAGTGAAATCCAGCCCATTATCAGTACTACATAAATTATTAAGTTATATACTAATATAGTGCAAAATCACCGTTTTAAAAAGGTGTCATTTTGTGTCAAATTAACAAACAAATCTAAAACACTTCGAAATGACAAAAGGTGTGTACCACTGCTGGCTTATTGTTCACTTTATCCTCAGCTTGTGGTGGTGGGGCGCTGGCAGCTGAAAATACAAAGTTTCTTGACCCCCTAGGTCCATTAGGGTTAGCTATGGGTTTAGACAACTCTACAATCTTTGCCAACGATTCTTTACTTCTTTGTAGAAATGATCCGTGATTCAATTTCTGTAAAATAAGAGATAAAATGATTGACATAGTAACATTAATAGTAAATTGTATATCAATTAGATAAACACACTGCGTAAATATAATGTTTAAATATAGCTTATTAACTAAACACCATATAACTGTGATTAGGATTAAAAAAAGACATTTTTAATTACGTACTTATATATGTATATAATTAATTTAATTATGTATATAATTCTAGCGTTGTTCTGTGATACAAATAAGTTACAAATTATAATTACAAATAATGTAATTATAACTCTCATATTTATTACAATTAATTCAATAAGCATTTTTTACAATGTTGAGGATAAAATGAATAGAAATAAAACTTACAGGAATTTTAAACAGTCCTTCTGAATCTACTGTAGTGTTAGGATGATTAGAGGAAGATTTCCTATCTGGATTCAATTTCCTATCTTGACTGATAGAACCACTTTCTACTGTGATACAATAAAAAACAAAAACAAATTTGATAGAAATAAATTGAATTTTATAAAAGTTACAGTTTTTAAAAAAGGTATTTATTACGATTCACAATATTATATTTAATAGATATGTGTTGTAAAATAGATTTCAGAAATAAATCGATCAATTGATTGACTAACCTGATTTTTGATTAAAGGCAACTTGACCTAGTTTAATTAAAGAACTGTTGCTTTCTTCTTTATCAATCTTCGCCTAATAAATAAAATAAAAGCATTATGAACAACAAAATTCAAAACAAACAATTTACTATAAAAAATCATTACAAAGCGAAATTCATAGATTTATAATACATCAAATTTAAATTGTCACAAAATGTTAACAAAAATACAAAATAAATGAAAATAATTTGGGTGATCCTAAGAGGGAGGGGGGAGTGGAAGGGCGCTAATTCTATGAATCAATAAGCTTGTTATTTATCATAAGAATAATAAAAAGAGCAACAAATATTTAAAGCTTTATAAATTTTACTTTTTGTTCCTGAAGGAATTTTTCTCTCTCTAGTCTCTCAGTCCTCCACTTGATCTCACTCTCTCCGCCCTCCTCTACCCCCTCCTCGTCGGAATTATTGTACATGCCCTGCGTGTCATCTGCATCGTCTAAATATAAATAAGGCAATATTTGTGTTTGGTTTATTCATTTATTTGTTTCCAGAGACACCTTTTTATTGCGATTTAAAATTAATATAAGATTATGACAAACGCTTGATCGTATAGTGCACTTTCATTAATAAATCATTGTAATTGATTAATAATTGGTTAAACTAATAAACAAGTTTTTAAATAAATTCATTCAGTATCATATTATTTAATATCAATTTAGTATTTTGAATTCATAAATAAATTGAATTAAATTGATAAAAATTAGCTAATTTTATGCACTGTGTTATAAAAAACAAACTTCTACAATACAAATCCATATGATTTTTCAATTTGAGTTTTATCATTTCAAACGTGTAACTTCAAACTGATATCTATTTAAATACCAGCATTTTTCCATCTAAATCTTCTCATCCTTCCCGCCCCATCTGAATGCAGATCACCGTCAGGTAGAAACTGTTCCTGAAGTAAACGTATTTCTCTTTTATCTGCGTCTATCATAGACTTACTGAAGAAACACCACAATAAAGATAGCAAAAGTTTCTTTAAATTGACACAATAATAAACTACACACCACAATAAAGTTAACCACAATTCTTTAAGTAATTAAGTATATTAATAATTGTCTAATGCTGAATAATAATGCACAGTTTTAAATGAAAATGAAATTTAGTACTTGTCAATAATACTTCCTGCAACAGCATTAGTAAATGCACTGATTATATATACTACACTTATCTGTACTTATATATGCAAGTACTTACAGATGTACTCTATGTACTTGATTGCGTAGATCCTCTTCAGTACCTACATCATCTCCATCACCCTCTTCATCATCAAGTACATCATCTTTTTCATCCAAGTCATAATCATCATCACTGTCTTGCTCGCTTCCTGTTAATGCATAGTAATTTGTTCATAATCGCACACCTTTTTAACGCCATTCGAATATCTTATATCTTCTAAAACTGATTAATATAATAATAATAAAAAAAATAAATAAACTTAGTTATTAAACTTATATCAACCTGAAAGTTCAGCTTCGTCTTCAAGGAACTCTCGTCTAATTTTTCTACAAAATAAGAATATAAAACTTATTAATTCTAAAATCATACTCAATAAATCTCTATTTGAGACATTCATTCATTTTGAAACAAAAATGAATGCAAAGTACTTAAATACAACACAAAATAATTAGTCATCAAATAATAAATGAAAAAATACTAAAACTTATATATTCTAAAGTTAAAACAATGCAATAAAAGTTAGACGCTTAGAAATACCAAAAAATGAACAGCTTCATTTAAGAAGTGAATATAGACAGCAACTAACCCAGATTTCTTTCCAGCTGTAAAACCTGAAAATCTTGATTTCCCATTAGATAACTTTTTCTCTAAATTTGTATCTTCATCATCATCATTATCATTATCTTCATCATTATCATCTTCATCATTATCATCTTTATCATTATTATCGTCAAAATTACCTGATACATCCTAAACATATCATAGTCAATTGTTATCACATTATTATCATTTAGGAATGATAAAAAATTATAAAAAATAGCTATTGCAATGATTCTGATGATAAACACATTACCATTGCTTGTATAATCACATTGAAACATTGAACTATTTTAAAATATTCAAATTGACACAATACATAAAATCGACTCACTAAATGATATATTTTATTTAAAGACACAATATAAAATAAAGAAACAACAGATTTACTCCACACCCCCCTCTCTACAATCACACTCACCCCCTCCCCATCAGAACTAAGACCCTCCCTCCCATGTGACGCCATTTCAAAAGAATCATTCGTATCTTCATCTACTGCTTCATCCTTTTCTTCATCATTATTATCATCATCATTATTATCATCATTATCATCGTCATCATCTATCACAGCTCTTCTTTTCAGTGATTTTCGTTTATTGACTGAGTTTGACAACACTCTGCAAAGTACAAAATTGTAAAAATGTGATTTATGCTATTATAATTTTGTTTATACTTATTTGAGTTGTACTCAGTTGAGTCGATGTGCTTAATTGAGAACTTAGTTGTGAAGTAGTACTCGGTGAAGTAGTACTTTATGTTATAATTTTTTTAGTATTAATGTAATGTGTGCAAAAACGACACCTTTTTATCTTCAGCAACTGTTCAATAAACAAACAGCAACAGTATTTGCTGATAATAACAGTGGAACAATATTTTAAATTAGTTCAATGTTTCAATACAAGCAATGGTTATGTGTTTATCATCAAAATCATTGCAATAGCTATTTTTATTATTTGTTATCATTCCTAAATGATAATAACGTGATAACAATTGACTATGATATGCTTAAGATGTATCAAGTAATTTTGACGATAATAATGATGAAGATGATGTAAACAATAACGATGAAGATGATGATGAAGATGATGTAAACAATAATAATTAGTGTTGTACACAATTACACTGTTTTCACAAAATTAAGATTAAAAATTTACATTTTTAATCTAATTACAATTAAATTAATTCAGTAACAATATAAAAAGAAACAAATGCAGAAACGAACTCGTTTCTCTTTTGTTTCTGATCAATCTGACGTTTCTTTTCAGAGCCATCTTCTTGCCGCTTGGCTGCAAACTGACCAGAAAGTAAGCTAAGAAAGCCGTCATCATCAGACGTCACATCAGCACAGTAGAGTCCGGCTTGATCGCTGGCAGGATTTTTGACAGTGGAAGAAAATTGACCAGAACATAGCGCTAATAATTCATCATTTGGTTGCGTAGGTGGTACATTGAATGAGTTTCCCTGAGAGAAAAGTGAGCCGATGACCATTTTTCTACTTGAAGAATCTTCAGATAATTCTAGAAATTGAATTTATTTAAATTGTCATTTAATAACTGCCATGTAGCACTATCTAGTGGATCATACGCTTTAATCACTAAAATTATAATATGTTTTCGTGTAATCATTTCCATTAATAAATTGCTATAAAATGAAATTATTCTCATTTTTATCATTAAATCAATTCAAGTGTTGAATTTTGAACACCTTTTTTATCAGCACACAATATGACACTTAAATAAAATTATTCTTAGGAGCACAATTTGAAAATATTGGTCAACCAATGTTTGTAATGAGAAAATACAACTCGATAATAACCAACAGATGGCTTTTATATAAATCATAGCTACTGAATTACATCTATGTAATAATACCTTACGTTTAACAATTGACATATAAGTTATGTAATAATTTATATTATAAATTATGTACTGTATGTATACGCTTTTATATGTATATTAAATATTGTTATATACATTGTTTATATATTAAACGTTATATACTATTGATAGACATTAATCAAATTTTGACATTTAATGAATTTAAAGACAAACTTTTGTCAGAAAAGGTTCCAGAACAGAGTCCCAGTAGTTCATCCATCCCCCCCACTGGACTGTTTATATTTGATAAACTTGTCACTGGACTTGTAGTCTCTAGAGTAGAACTTTTTAAACCATCATCTGTTCTCTTTATATCAAGTAACCTACACACAAATATGCATAAAACTATTTTTAAATTGATTAAATATGCAGATAAAACAATACAGAATAATGAGATATGCACACAGCTGCATGCCATTTCTAAGATGAGACACCTGGCTTACATCTGACCATAAACTGTACAATTTTTGTACAGTTTTCACGTTTTTAATTTTACTAAGTTCAAATCGTAGCATCACGTTAAACAATCACGTTAAACAATCACATGAAACAACCAGATTAAACAATCACGTACCAGTCTAGATCACGTGTGGTACGTGATTGCGTCTCATCATCTATGTGAAATGAGAAATGATGATGAGGCGATGTGATGTAGGGCTGCGTTGACTGATGATGTCGTTGACTGAGTGATGATGACGCAAGTTGACTAGACGTGTCATCATTATCATCATTTAATTGATGAATAGTAGATGACTTGACTTCATTCTGTTTCACAGAGTATCTATCTATCTATCTATCTATCTATCTGTCTGTCTGTCTGTCTGTCTATTTATTTATCTATCTATCTATCTATCTATCTATCATCTATATACAGACAGTACAAATAATATTTCAAAATTTACAAAAATCACACACCTTTATATTCTTTTCAAATTATCTATAAATTAACATAAAACCTATCACAAGCTTTCACCTCACGATACTGAACGACTACACTGTGTGGACCTGATGACACGCTAGACGTTGCAAAGATATCCGGAGTGATTCTATCGGTAGGCATAGACAGTCTCAGTCTCTGTCTCTGTCCACCAGGGATAAGTGATCCTATTATATCTAGACTCATGTCTGCACTGAGAGTGCTCGTGTCCTTAGATAATGATGCACTGCTTGCATTTAAATCTACTGACAAAATATCTTCATCATTATTATTATTATCACTGATTCATTATCATCATAATTTAGTCATTTTAGCATTAGATATTATAATACCTAATATAAAATATTGAAATTCGTATGCGTTATAAAGAGAGATAAATGAATGATGATAATGAATGATGAGAATGACAATGAGGATAATGATAAAAATGAAGATGACGATATAAAGGACTGACCACTCTGTTCAGTATCCATAGGATCACTTAAGATACAAGTAGTAATGATGTCATGACTGTCTAAGTCACTAGATATGAGAGGAAACGAGACAGAACCTATTTGTTCAAACGGACGCTTATTTAACTCTGAAATCAAACATTAAAAAAGGTGTTTCTTCAGAGTTTATTCCTTTTCAACCATTTTAATCCCAGTATTGTTAACTTTAAGTTTAAACTTTGCCAACATTTATGAATTTTAAAGTAGGAAAATATAAGAAATGAAAATGACTACAAAATTAAATCAAATAAGACAAAGTGTTTTAAACAAGTCATCACTTCTCTACATCACATATCAGTCATCATTTCTCTACATCACCTACCCGGTAGTTCATTGTTTGATTTCTGTGATGTAGTCGGTGATTCAGTATTAGCGTCTTCATCATATATTTCTAAAGTTTTATGTTTCTTAAAAAGCACACCTTTTTTTTGAACTTTGTGATCTGTTTAAATAAAACCCAGATAATTTCTACTAGCAAGTGCAACCAACAGCTTGCGCATAATTAGAGTCTAGATCGCATTTAAAAAGTAGCATTAATGCTACATATAGAATTCATATACTTTTAAACTCAACATATCATTATGATTTGTTTTATACTAATGTATAAATAAAAAATATTAACGTAATAGTAATAATGAAATATTGACTAAAGATAAAAATGGTGATTATAATGATAATAATGATGATGATTATGATGATGACATACTGATGATATCAGGCGTATCTTGAGTCTCTAGTTGTAGATGTAAGGACATACTGTCTTGAGTCTCAAGCCTCTGCCTCGTGTCTATGTTATCTTGAGACATTTGAGACTCATCCCCTCCCTCTAGTCTCAGCCGTAAAGACCCCCCCTGTGATCCTTCATCATCATCTTCATCATTATTATCATCATCGTCATCATTTTCTTCATCATCATCAGCTTCATCATCAGCAAAAGGATTAGCCTAAAAATTACCATTTCATAAAATAAAAATCAATTCTTATTTATATATCTGTTCATTTAATACAAAAAATTATATATTTTCATCACTAATTGCACACTACAATTTAACAGCTTAATAATTACATAAAACCCCTACATCGACAAAAAATTCAAATTAAAACTTAAAACTTAGTGACAATTTACTGATTGACAAGAATAAAATAAAATAGAATCAAAACCTTTGCTTGATAATCTTCTTCATCATCTTCATCATCTCTTACTTCATCATCATTATCATCATCACAGTCATCATCATCAGTATCAGTTTGATCAGTCAACTCCTCTTCCTCCTCTTTCTTTTCCTCTTCAAGTCTACTCTCTTTATATCCTCCCTCTCTTTCTTGTTCAAACGCTTCGTAACGTTTCAGTAGCGCTTCATCTCGCTTCACTTTCATTCTCTGTCGCAACTCAACACGCAACTGAGACAATTTAGCGCCTGAAACATGCACGTCAAGTTTTAGCAGTGGAAAATGTACATAATGATTAGCAGCAGTAAAATGTACACCTAGATTTTGAAACCTACAAATAATGCACTAAGCTTATTGCATAATGCACACCTAATGTTCTGTCTAGAAAATGTACACCAAGTATACTGAACACCACGTCAAGCATCTGCCAAATGTGCACCAAGCTGAACACCTATAAAATTACTTAAATATACAGTTTACATAAAGTCTAAACAGAAAAGAGCTTAAGATAACTTTACAAATAAAACTAAACATCATTAAAAATGAATGCTATTTATATCTCAACAGAATAAAATCTAATAAAAGATTTGACCTCTGACCTGGTTTACTTAAATGTGGGTCACTCTCCTCTGCGCCCTCTAGTAGAAAAGATAAAAGTTCTACTTTCAATTCTTCCCTCTCTCCCTCTCCTTTCTCTTTATACACAGTGCTGCAAAATATCGCACGCCACAATTTCACAACCTTATATTTCTATAAAACCGGCTTAAATCATTATTAAAAAAGCACACCACAATTTTACAAGTCAATATCGCTATAAAAAAAATCTTGATAATAATTAATCTCACTAAGAATGTTGATACTCGAGAATTCTAAAGACACACTGAAAACTATAAATATATTATAAATAAATACTATGCAACAATTTTACAACATATTTCTCTTATAAAACATCTTTCATGAAAAACTACGACTTTACACAAAATGATAATGATGTGAATGAAGCATAATAGAATGAAAACTAACCTTAGTTCAACATGTCTAGGCTTAGCGCTGAGATGACATTTAGAATGCCTAATCAATCTATCCATCAATGCATCAACCCCTTTATTTAACTTAGGGGTGTCACACCCTCCCCCCTCCTCGTCCAGGTCTATAACATCCCCCCTTGCCCCTCCCCCTAATCTTGGTAGCGTTTGCGCGCTAGCTAGAGAGCAGTGCAACATTCGTGGGGTCAGTCCGCTACCAATTAAATCACGCGTTATAACATCACGCGACTGTTTAATAAGGGTAGGATCAATTGAGATCAAATTTGATCTTTCACTTTTAGAACAATCATTTGATTGATTAATATCTCTACAGGGCGTCACAGAATAATCTGACCCCTTAATTAATATACAAGGTGTTTCAATAGATAGTTCCTCACTTGGTTCCAATATTATCCCACTTTTATTGACAGTTTGCAAGTCATTATTTGACCCAAATTCTAACCCTTTGGATAACAATTGACTTTCAGTACTTTTACTTACATGCAATCCACTACCTTGATACTTAATAATTCTATCATGTAAATTATCCTCTAAATCATTTTCGATTCCGCTAAAAAAAGGTGTCCCTAAAACTAATTTCTCACGCGAGAAATTCTGCATTACATTTTCTGTCATAATTAAACTTTTCTCAACAACATCGCTTTCACTCATTTTTCTTTCTTCTCTCAAAGTATCATTATCTAATCTAACTTGACGGATATTATTTATATCAATATCAGGTAAAGTAAAATCATCATCATTTTCGCAATTTAAATCTTTTTGAATCGATTCGCTATCTTCACATCGCGCTAAAGTCATCACGCTATCATCAGAAGCGACAACTAATTCAACTAAATTAGCATTCTCCTGCGCTAATCGTTTAGTTAATCTCTCTGCTAAATCACTCGGTTCTAAAATTGCAGCAACTTCACTAGAAGAAAGATTCAATTTAGCTACAGGGTTTGGTGTTGAGCTGGGTGTTTGGCGCCAAGCTGGTTTGGTGTTAGATTTAACACCGGGGGTGCCACGTGAGAGAGCTTGTTGTTTTTGTTCGGTGCGCGCCAAAAAATGCGAGAGATCGGCTTTAGGGGGTTGATGGTACGGGATACGCAGGTTTGAAGCTTAAGATATAAAAATGATAATTTTGCACATGTGCAACATGTGCTTTTTATTATGTGCAATATTTTCTATTAAATCATTTATTTTTGTTAAGCAAACGCATTGACCTTAGTAGGACCTTTTATGATAACAGACTTTATATAAATAATAAATTTATATAAATTATGAAATGTATAATCTCCGAACATGTATATATATATATATATATATACGCATTACATAATCTTGGTAATTATTATGCAAATAATAAATAACATACTTCTAACAATCCTTTGTGTCTCACTGTGTAACTGAGTGATATCATTCATTGCTGGCTTGGGAAGTCTTTTTAACACGGCGTGATCTGATTCTTTTGTTACATCCTGTATTGGTGCAACCAATAAATCAGTCACTTCATAACGCTTAATCACTTAATCATTAAATCAATCATCGCATATTCTGATTGATTAATTGAATAAATTAATTAAAATGCCTGCATATTAATTCACATTATTATAACATTGAATATCATTCAAATAATTAAATTTATTGAAAAAATCATACGTCAGATTATAACATTAAAAATAAATTAAATAACAATTAATATTTAATAATTTAACACAAATTCTAACCTTAGCAAGTCTTTTCTTTACAGAGCCATTTAATTCCTTTCTCTCATGATCATCATCATTATCATCATCATTATCATCATCATATTCCAGTCGACTCATTCTTCTATTATTCTTACCAGCATCACTTCTTTGATCATCATCTAAAACATGTAACTATTTATTTGATTTAACAAAATATATGTTACACTACAGAACAATTTTGTAACTGTCCCCCCCCCTCATTCCCCCCAAGGTACAATTATTTGTCAGATACATTATTTATACTCCAGTTAATAATATAATGGAACATTTTTATTTTAATACAAAACTAAACGTTTTAATCTGATCGTTTTTTCACTGCACCCTTTACATATTTTTTTATTCTCTAAAAGATTTTTTTTAATAATAAAACAGGTACCGCCCCCCCCCCCATAGCCAATGAACCTATTAAATAATTAAATAAAAAGTGGCTTAAAACAACACAGAATTAAATCTTAATGTAGATATTTTAACCTTACGCTTAATGAGCTATATACACAATTCAATCTATTGTAACTTTTATATTTATGTAAATGAGTAAAAAAAGGTGTCAGTTTTTTAAATTAAATAGGGACCTTGATCGCTGCCAGAATTCATTTCGGAATCAAAAATATCGCTGTTGAAATTTGAGCTACCCTGAAATGTAAATAAATTCAAACACACACCATTTTATTCACGTCAAATTTACTATAAAGCTTCATGAAAACAGAGTACAGCAAATTTAAGCTCAGTAACAAATTCATAGCAAAATCAATCAAATATTAAAATAATATTGTAATAGATAACATAGATAATATAAATATGATTTACCAATGCAGAATATATTCTTGATTTCTTTTCACTACTCAATAAATCTGAAAAAAAGTAATTAAATGCTTTATATTTATTGATGTTAAGCTTATAAATGTCAAAATCACAAAATTAGCTACAGTTCTATCGAATATTACAATTATTTCAATCAATCAATACTACTAGAGTAAATAAAATATAAAAACAATTTAATAAACATAAAACAAAATTAAAGCAATCGTAAGAATAAAAGCATAATTATTGAAAATTATCAAAATATAAATACCACAGGCTGCATTCTCCATAGAATTTGCTCCAGTATTTTCATTCTCTGCATCGTCATTGGTTGGCATAATGCCAGACGCTTTCATCGACCTATCAGAGGAAGTCTCTTGCCTCACTGCTAACATTTCATTGGCTGCTTCACTTAATGATGATGTTGTTGTCTTATATTGTTCATCATCATCTTTATCATCATTATTATCATCGTCATCATCATCAAGAAATCGAGATGCTTCATTTTTCTAATACGAAAGATATTCAAAATATTAAAAATATATATGGAATTATCGTTTAATGATAGTAGATTTGCACATTTGAGTCATTTGAATTGAACTTAGAGCATAAACTGTTAAAATAGTTTGTTTATTTACATGCAAATAAACCACTAGTTATTTATTTATGAAGCTATAAATCTATGACATACCTTTTTCCTAACCCTAAATACTGGTTCATCATCGTCGTCATCATCTGCGGCTAAAAAAAGCAAACTTAATACAGTGTTCATAAGAAATAGTAGCATCGGGTGTCAAAATTTCAAAAATATTGATACTACTTATATAATACTATATGATACTACTTATAAAATGATTTAAAGTAATAATTAAGCAACAAATTCATGAATAAATAAAGATGCTGTATATTATATAGTTGTATAGATTACTAACCATTAAACTGAGACATGGTGTTTTATGAGATCAAAATATCAACGCGATACCAACAAATCACCAGACAACACTTGCGATTATCAGCTTAACTAATATTTTCTACAATAAAGCAATTCAACATCGTTTTTATATATTTTATTTTATTTTGTCAATATATCAATAAAAACCAATATAGTAGTATAAACGCGCCGATCAGTCCGCGGCTTTCTGATTACGTCACATCAGCGCAAATGAATAATTTTCAACGTGTCATCTAAACTGTGTGTAATTGATCTAACCCGAAACTTAACCTTCATTCCAAACAAGTACATTTTTTTTATTACAACCTATACCTTAAAAAACTGATATAATACAGATACTAACCAATTAATAAGTTAAATTATGGAGGAAATTTATTTATTGAAATTATGAGGGTCCGAGAGAGAGAGTTATATAATTAATTTACATAAAATAAATAAGCAATTTATAAATAAAAATAATAAAATTTAATATTTGGCGCGTTATAACGGTGTCACGACATTATATAACCCCTTAAAGTACTATACAATCTCAATTTAATTTAAATATTTTGTATTAATTGTATAAAAAACTTCACTATAAACGCAATTAAATGGAATAAAATATAAAGTAAGGTATAAAACTGACATAATAAATCATAATTACATAATTATTAGTTGTAATATTTAATACAAGGGTCAAAATTTTCCGATTTGTCTACTGCTCTTTCCATAGTTCTTCTTGGAGACCAAACTTTTTGCTTATTTATAAAAATAAATAAACAAAATAAAATAAACAAATAAATAAACGAAATAAACAAATAAATAAACGAAACAAGATATTTGATACGAAATATGTCCTCGTCTCGCTCGAGGGACAATCGCTTCAAGACCCTCTTCATGGCGATCACGCAGAACCCTCGTCAGATGGTCAACCAGCTCCATCTCACGACCAAACTCATCGGCCGCCGCTTCGACCGTCTCCCCTTCGTCGCCCGCTGCTCCCTCGTCACGTCCTTCATTCTCTGCGTCGCCTTCTACGGGTCCCTCTTCTACCTAATCTTCGGTAATCAGCTGAAGAGCGACTCTTTTCTCGAGGTCGCTAAATGTCCGGCGTGCTACGGCTCCCACGCGTGTGATATGATTAAGGCAGACGAGGCCAGACTGACCGGTTTGTCTAAAGTCAGGTTCCTTGATTTTGTTAACGTTAACAACATCCATCACGGTGTAGCGAACGGGAAATCAGTCATCATCAAAAAACTAGGAAGTAATCGTGAGATCGCTGAGTTAGACGCCGCGTTGTGTGCCCTCACCCATCAGCCTGAGGGGTGTGAGGTGGGGGCTGCCGCCGCGAGGGGGTTGCCTGCCTCGGGGACGAAGTGGATGATCTCCCATCTCGCTGGGAAGTCTACCCTAACTGCCTGCCCAACAGAACGACTCATAGAACGTATAATGGATCGATACGTTGAGAAGCTTGACTCCATCACCTTATCAGCAAGGGAACGTTCCCAACTTGTCACCACTCTAATGATCAACCCAGAACCCATTCTTTTCCAAACATTCCCATCCTACGAGGGATATCCTTTCCCTAAATACGTCGGAGCGTGCGGTCGGTTTGTCTTGATAGAATCCGGTGATGCGCGACCACTGCGTGATTTCCGCATGACTGATTTCAAAACGCGCGCTAAACTTTCCCTCGATATTCTCAAAATCGCGAAATTCTTGACGGAAAACCCGACAAAATTTTCTATCTATTTCACGATGATTCACGATCTCGGATTGGCTGTCAATTCTACCGGTCATGTGATCATCGTTGATGGGCGTGGCTTAGTTGTTGTGGATCAATGGGAAATCGAGACAAAGAAAGCGGCCGGTTGGGACGTGAAAAATTATGCAGTTTTCAGTGATTGCCCCAATGACAGGCCATGTCCTTTTGTTGATAAAAATGAGATTTGTCAAAATCGTCCGGTTGATCATAATTACTACATGGTCTGCCATGGGTTGTTGTCGATCCACGCCAGGGGGAGCCCCTGGGGACCCGGGGGGTTCCTCCAGGGGGTCCCCAGGGACCTGGATGAGCTGTATGATATCAGTAAACTGGTTGATAAGTGCGCTAAGCCAGATAAGGAAGGTCAGAGATTAGAGGTTGTGGTTCAACTGATGAAAGCATTGAGTGATATTGTAGGTAGTAGCAAGAATTAGTGGATGAGCGGTTATTTGAAACTATTTAAATTTCGTTTTAGTTATAAACTGTTTTTTGATGAAGTTAGATTATAAACTCCTTTTTTGATGTAATTACTTGAATATATTATTTGTTGCATTGAACGTTGAAAGTTTTATCTATTTTATGTTGGTGTCTCTCCGTCATTTTACTCATATTTTAAATCAAGTTTTATACTTTTCGCTTGCTCCCCACCGTCATTCCCAAAGGCAAATTATTTACTGCACTGCGTTTAAGAGTCAAACCTTCACTCATCACTTGATGTCTTTTCACTCAGGTTGTTTAGTATCCCTTTTATGCTGATGTAACGTTAAGCAAAAATAAAAAAGATGCCTTATTTTTATATTGAACTGGATTAAATTCTTCTCCTGTGTAGCCTTGAAAAGTTGTTAGTTATAATATAACTTCTCCATTAAGTGCCTCCGTCTGTCTGTCTGTGTGTATGCCTCTGTCTGTCTGCCTTTGTGTGTGCCTCTGTCTGTCTGTGTGTGCCTCTGTCTGTCTGTGTGTGTGCCTCTGTCTGTCTGTGTGTGTGCCTCTGTCTGTCTGTGTGTGTGCCTCTGTCTGTCTGTGTGTGTGCCT
>JAQIXG010003503.1:0-14708 GCA_034700105.1 Oconnorella tubifera | reverse complement strand
CTAACAGCTGTGTTTACTTAGTCTGTTTTTATGTTGACAAATTAATTCCTTTATTTAAAACAGTCATGCAAAACAAATTAAGAAACTGAGATGCCGTTGATTGACCAATCAGAGTGTGCTGGCAATGGCTATTCCCATTCATATAACCTCATACCGCGGGAAAGATTTATATTGTATAATAATATTATGTAATTTAAAAGTTTTCTGCACCGACCAACGATGAAATTGTATGCAACTTCGATATATCTGATAGGATTTTGATTGACAGGGACTGAAACACAGCTTCGATATAACCGAGATTTCGATATAAGCGAGTTCAATGTATCAGGTTTATTTTGTATTAAGTAACGTTGTGTGTTGGCGGGACTGATTAATAAACTTCGATATAAGCGGACTTTCGATATAAGCGAGTTCGATATAACGGGGTTATACTGTATTATATTATCGATTCAATCATAATTTCTGTGGGACAAAATCAACTATTAAATCTAATTAGAAAATAAGCCGACAATTCCAGCCATTAGGCGATACATTATATTAGCAATACAATTAGAATTTCTGTAGAACAAAAACATCTATTAAACTCTCAAAGACCATCGCTTGTCTCAGAGGCATAGCATAATCATTATATTCGATCATTAACGCATTTCACAAAACTTTCATAAATCTGCACCCCGTTAATCATCAATAATTTAATCAAGGAGTGTTTAAGACGGTCTGAGGAAGAGACATTCCCTTTGCTAGTGACGTGACAAATAGTGTTAGGTTTCTAGGTGGTGTGACACGTTAAGGTTGTATCATGGTTGATCTAAAGTAATAAATATTAGTGTTATATAAAAAAAATGCATTAAATGTTTTTTTATTGTCAACTGATTCTTCATTTCAATAGCCACTCTTTGATGAATAAACAGTTTATTACGCATTGTGGTCACTATTTCTATCACAGACCAATTCAATCTCAGAGAGTTTTATATTTAAAGATTAAAAATCTATAAATATAAAAAATTAAAATTCATGCTGAAACTATCAAAGTACTCTCCCGCTGAACTTTTATAATCGAAATACATAGCCACTCAATGCTTGCCGCTAATTCTTTTAGGATCAGTGTTCACTACTATGACTACGGGCTTATCTCGTATCGATAACATTGGTAATTCATATGAAGCGTATACACACTTCCAAATAAGATTTCTTGCTTTGTCTATGTGGACAACTAGACAGTTCGACTTAGGAGACTTTGCAGAACTAAGTTAGCTGCACCCAGAGTGTCAATAACTAAAAAGGGTTCAGAGTATAACTTCTGCCACTTAGGGCTCCTTCCGACATATCTGCTCGAGTTAAATCTAAATTAACTTAAATTTAGGTTTAGGATTAGTAATTGGTGTATTTGTACTAAACCTTATGTTGTATCGTCCAAAGCCTATTCTTAAGTGTATATTACAGTAATTTGTCTGAAAATCGAGTAAGTATTATTTGAATCATGACTAAATTTGTAATTTTTGTAAAAGAATAAAATGTGTTTAATCATTGTCTAGTTTCTTTATAATAAAAAATACCCCCTGAAACCCAACTCAACTTCAATGTAGTGGGGGGTGGAAACGATTTGGAATTTTTTCCAAGTCGGCTAACGGAGTACTGTTACAATCCCCAAAGACGGGCAGCTTGTTTGGATGAGCCGCATCCCGTGTCGATGGAGAATGGAATCCTGGCCATTGAGTGGCAATGCCGCAACACATTGCTTTGGCCGCTACTTCCTCTAGACAGGTGATCAGACCGTAGCCCGGGTTTGATCAATCGGCTGTTGAGTGACATTCCCTGAGATTCGTTTTCAGATCTCAGGAGGCTTGATTGGGCTACGGTGATTAGAGGGAATCATCATGCAGGGGAAACTCGGTAGAAGCCCCTTGTGTGATCTCTTTTTGTTATCGTTATAGTACCTGCTACCATAATTCCCGAGGCGCTGGGCTCGGCCCCGCTAAGGGTTCCCCTTGTTGGACTCCATGGTGGTGTGGAAACTTGAATTGAGATATAATAATTAATCTCTGGTTGTTTCTAATTATATTGATTATCTTCGTGTGTTTTAACTAACATTAGCGAGAGGTAATTAGGATCTCACTTTGTACGCCAAAACGGCGAGATCTCTGATCGGATCAAGGGGAAAACTGGATCCGTGGTTTTAGTTGATTGCTGATCAACTATTGTTTCTATGTGCGTGCCATCTTAATTGCTTTCGGAATTTTGGGCATTATTAAAACCTTTTAATTCTTTTCAAGAAAGACTTCATACGTTTCATTACAAGTGTTTAATATATGTTTCAACAAAGTAAATACTTCCATACAATTACGTAACAGATTTCAGTATCTTATAATTCACTTTATAACGTCTGTTTAAATTATAATCTGAAATAACAACTTACAAAACTCAGGGTTAATATTAACTTATAATAGTCAGTTTAACTACTCTCAAAATCTAAGTATTTCAAAACATAAATTCTTATGTTTTGTAGAATCAGTGTTAATCATATACTGAAACAATTGTTCTTGAACTAAATTAGTAATTGCATTTACATCAAACGGGTCATTAATGACGGTCTTTGTTAACCATTGTACATCATAAACTGTTGGACTACGAATACATTCATTTGGATGACAAGAATTTTCCGTCGCATATTCTTGCACAGAACACACACTAGGAATCACAATATCAAACTGTGAACATTCAAACAATTATCCAAAACATTTTCATCATCGAATAAATCTTGCTCCTAAACTTCAGAAAAATCTGGAAATAATATCCATGACTCTACCTCTTCTCTTTCAATTTTCCAATCTATACCAACCTCTGATTCGATTCCCACATCCTCAGAAATTTTATCTTGAAGAGATTTAATAGTCAACACATCATGTATGAAATCCAGTCCTCTGTGAGAATTCTTTTTCGGACAAATATTCCTGTCTAGATAATGCGTCAGTGACTATATTATATTCACCTTTAACATGCTCAAAAGTTGTACTGGCTAAAATTTCACTAAAGTAAATTGACCAACGAGCAAGTCTCGCTGATTTTAATAGTTTCAGATTTGCAAAATACCTCACTGACAAATTATCAGATTTTACAACCAATGGCTTACCAATTGTCAAATGTCTGAAACGAATCACAGCCGTAATCAAAGCCAAAACCTCACGTTGTCCAGCATCCCAATTTATCTCATTATTTCTCAACGAGTGACCATAACATGCTATTAAATTATCATTTTTGTCATCTCTGGATCTTTGTGATATAATTCCTGAGATGCTATTTAAACTAGCATCAGTTTCGATAACAAAAGGACAAAGAACAAAGAACAAAGCCTTCAGTTTCATCTAGAAATATTAGAGTTGGAAGATTTTTGAATTTTTCCCTGATACTTTGAAAAGCTGCTCCTTTCTCGTTGTCCCAAATAAATCTTTCATTTTTTTCTTACTAACTGAAGTAATGGTTCAAGATCATGTGATAAATTCTTGATATAAACTCTATATATAAATGGTCTAAATAAGACCATTCCAATAAAAGATTTTAAGGACCATTTATTCACAGGCCCTGGAAAACTAGTCATGGCCTTGATTTTTCCTGCCTCAGGAGAAATTCCATTCTGCCCAAAAATATGCCCAACAAATTTGACACTCTTCTTTAAAAAATCAACCTTTTCATTGTCAATCTTTAAACCAACTTGTCTCAAAGCAACAAACAATCTTTTCATAATTTCAAGATGAGATGCCAAGTCTTCAGTACATAAGACAAACAATTTTGACTAAGAATCTCATCAGACGCTACAGCCGTGCCAACTAAACGATTACAAAAATTTCCCGATAACTTCAAACCAAAAGGAAGTCTTTTGTATTGATAATTTCCAACACCTGGAACATAAAATGCTACTTTATTTCACATTTTAAAACAGAGAACGGAACTCTAAATTATTTAGAAAAAATTTATTAAAAGTTTACAATTTGAATCAAAAATACTACTGCAAATTGCTTGTAAGTTGTTGTTTCAGATTTATATTGTTTTACAGTTATTATAGAATACATTTATGAATTATTGTTAGCAAGTTACACAGTGAAAATGTTTTAATATGTTAAATTCTAATAAACAATTAAAATGAATCAAATGAAGTCATTCTTAAAAAAAAATTAAAAGCTTTTTAATACTGATCCAAATCCCGAATCTCTTAGAATATCTATTAAGTGGGTCTAATACGAAAATAATTAACAAATAAAATAATTGACAAATTGAAACAAAGTAGCTCTTCTTAAGACAGGCAATCTAAATCACCTGCACCCAGAAATGTCATTCATCAGCAATCAACGTAACTCGCGCACCCGATTAATCCCTTTGGTCCTGAATTGAGATCTTGCCGTTTTGGAGTACAAAGTGAGATCCAGATTACCTCTCGATAATATTAGTTCCAACACATAAAGACAATCAATGAAATTAATCATAAAGAGAATTAAATACCATACAAACTTAGTGGTTACCAACAACTAAAGTGTACCAAAAACCCAAAGCTGCCACAGCATGATTTAGATAATTAAATAATGCTTCGTCTTGCATCTTAATACTATCAGGAGGTCTGTAGCATATGCCTAGTAAAGTCTTTTCTTTCCTGATAATTAAATCGCATCAAATTTATTTATGAAAAAGTTTATCGTTAAGACTAAGTGTAATATTGAAAATATTTGTAACAGATAATAATCCTCCCCCACCCATAGTTTTATCCCCAATAATCCTACCCTTTCTTAAAATTAACAAGGTAAGTTACCCTGTATTAAGTCAAATAATATATTTAGAACATTCTAAATGTATCATAATGCTACATAACCTCAATTTAATCATATTTGTAATAGTCATGAAACAAAATATACTCAATTAAATCTATTGCTAAATGTGTGATCTAGTCTAATAACTATACTAGACATATTGACGATTTGGTATCACTAATAACAATGACCATAACTAACCCGTTAGAATAATTTATCAAAATTGTCAAATATTTATAATTGATAGAGTCATTAAATAATCTAATGACAGACAAAGATATAGAAGATGTGATTCAACTGATATAACTTCACTTTTGGAATGATTTCAGAATTGTTAAAAATATTACAACTTTTTTATTCTTCAATTTTTATGTCTTAATGATTACTGACTGTAAATTTTGTATAGGTTTATTCTACAGTATTCTTTTTAATATTTAGAATTTTGATAATGACTGATTAAATTGAAGAAGATTCAACTAAAAGTCTAGACAGATAGTCAAGTCTTCATTGAACTTATTTGTCAATGAATTGTGATCCGACCAAACTTACCTTGGTTCAATATCGACTCCTTGCTGCATAAATGCGCCCAAAGAGAACCAGAGACTGTTGAATATTGTAAAGTTATTTGCTACAGCAACCCCTCCACTACTATCCTCAATATGCCACTCAAAAGGACTGAAACGAGACACTAAAAATAGAACCACACTGACTCCAATATATGCAAATATGACGCACATCCAAACTTCGTAGGAAAGAGGATTCATGAAAGAAAACACGCCGGGACTATCTTTGATGGGTTTTTTAATCATGATGCTAATACCGAGGCTCATGAAAGGTTTAGAAAAGTCAATAACTTGCTCTCTTGCCGATGTAATTGTTAATGGTGCAATTACCATGTCAGCTTCCTGAATAAACAACACAAACTAAATATAATTTTTTGTCAAAATTAGTATCAGCACAATTCACAATTATTTTTATGATCGTTTAAAATGAAATAGCTGCAAAATGTCAAAGAACTTTTTTTCAAATAGCAAATTTATATGATACTTAATCTTAATCTTGAAGTTTAAAGTGTGTTTAAGCGTTGAGGAAAGATGTTGAGGACGCCCGCAGTATCTGGTACGCAAACCATAAACTGACAGGAGAAACCATTTATCATGGAAATAAGTCCGTAAAAAAGAAGAAAAATACATGACAAAAAGCTAAGCTTTAAGATGAAAATGAAACAATTGAATATAAGTAGAGAACGTAAGATAAGAGAAAACTATTCCAGACAACAGTGGGAGCAGCAAAGGAAAAGAATCGTTGAACTTGAGCAGATATTATTAAAGGAAGAAAACGTTTGAATAGATAAAAAAAATGAAGAGAACAAGAAGGATCATCATGTTATGATTTCAGTCAGATAAAAAGCCTGATGATGATGTAACGTTTGATATCTTAATTAAAAACACAATTTAAAAAAAACAAGATGTCTAATTTGAAGCCAAATGTAATTGTTTAAGAGTAGGAAAGATAAGCTGGGACCTTTTAACATTAGAGACAACGACTCCAGATAGAGAGAATTTTGGACTAACCGCAAGCGATTGATGGAAGCGTTAGGAAGATTGTAAAAAAGACAATTACAGTAGTCAAGTGTAGAAGAGATGAGAGCATTAGCAAGAATAACAACAGAAATACTATGAAGAGAAGGATAAATTGACAAAGTTGACGAATATGAAAGAAAGAAAAATGATCGACATGAGAAATATAAAATTTAACTTAAAGATAGCTTACCGTCAAAGATGACACCAAGATAACAACAGCTGAGGATTATTGCAAAACAATAAAGTTTTATATGTAAGTTTAGTACCTTGATGAGGAGTGCCAATAAGCAAGAATTCAGTGTTAGGACAAGTAACAGAAAGGTTATACAAAGTAAACCAAGAATGTACAGAGTCAAGAGTTGATGAGAGCAGAGTTATATAATAAGAAGCTTCAGAGTTAGAAAAAAATGTACAGCTCTGTGTCATCAGCATAGAGATGATTAGAGATATGTGAATTAGAGATGATGCGACTGAGAGAAGTGACTAAGATACTGATATCACTCAGATACTGATGAGAATATATATAACATAACAGGTTTAAAAATCTGCCCAAGGACAGGTCCTTTTACACCAAGAATCAGCAAACTAGATTATTTAAAAAAAATTGAACACGCAACTTTCCGATCTTGAGTTGGATACTTTGTCCTAAGCGCCGCAATATTGTTGTTCTCATTTGAAACTTTATCTATTATAAAGTGTATAGCAAACTCAGTGAGGTATCATTGTAGGGTGATCCAACAAAAGCGCGCAAGACAAAAGTGCACCGACATAAGGGCGCATACACATGTGCACAAGGACAAAAGTGCACAAGAAAAATGTGCGCAGACATAAGCACGCATAATTTGAAACATTTTGAAAAAAACATGAAAACATGAAAAATATTTTATAAAATTGTTCTATAAAAACATTTCAATTGCTAAAAACATGAACATATATTCACCAAAACATGGACAAATATTCACCAAAACAATTTCGTAAAAGGGGGGGGTTTAGGGTTAGGGTTATCCATGTTTTTCAAAACATGAACAAATATTGTCAAAATTGGTCATTATATTGTCAAATAAAGACCAATTTTCAATTTACATTTTTTTATGGCGTAGTCTACTTCGATCATTAAATGTTTCTACATATTTTCGAGGGGTAGAACCAGACCCAACCAAAATAAAATAATATAAAATAATAATTAACGCATCATTATTTTCTATATTTCAATTTTTGATCCCAACTCCATAATAATAAATGAGTAATAAATGTATTAATTATACGTAACATGAATTATCGTACAAATATCTATTATAATAATGTTTTTAAAATTTAAAATGTTCACATACAATAATTTTTTAAAAAATAATGACATTATTCTTTAATTACGCCCTTTGTCTTGCACGCAGATGTCACGTTTGTTATAATTGACGGCAATTGTCTGCGCGCTTATGTCTTGTGCATTTTTGTTACAGCGCCTTAGCACTCCTACTGCGATGATACCTGTCATAACAGGTATCGTTGTCAATTAAATTCCTGATAAAAACCTCCTGATATTTTTATGTATAAATGGTCAGATGCGACTATTTTTAAAAACTGTCAAGAAAACGTTTTTGAGCTTAACAATCAAAACACTCGTATCAAAATGGCTGAACTATCACTTTTTAAATAATCAATTTGTTTAATTCTGAATCTAGTAATCTAAGTGCAAAAAAGAAGTAAACTTCAAACTCTATGGTAATTTTACTTGATGTCTAGATCATAATGTGGAAAAATGCTATAATATAAAATGTATGTATGTATGCATGATGCACTTATAACGCACCTGTGCTTACACAGAGTTGAACCTGTATGCTGTTGAATCGTAGGTGCGGGAAAATGAGTAAATTAAATAATAAACATGTTAAAATATAAGTATTCATATTTCCTATTTATTTATTTATATTTCATTTCTATTTAATTCATACTATAATAATTTAATAATTGAAGATCATAGATAAAGATATATTCCATAACTGTGCTACTGCACTTTATGGAGTAGCATATCAATAAGAGTTTATAATTTATTGCAATGTCAACTCCAAAGTCCAAAATTATACCTTGGCCATTGATCAATCACATGACCAGCCTTTAGATAGTTCTCAGTGATCCCATTGGTCAAAACATGCGTGATCCAAATTTTTCACACTCAAATTTAGTACTATAAACTCTACTTTAGCTTGCATATTTGACCTACACATTGGCTTATCACGTCTTCACCTTGAGATCATAGTTTTTCACAAACCCTTGCAATGTCTAATTGGCTTAGTTATTCAATCTGGATGTAAATCAAAATGTATATGTTAAACACATGCAATAAAATAAGTTAAAATGAAACCGATTGGTCGATTTTCATAGCTTGAATATGATCAGTTATCTGTGGTGATCGCCAAAACCTAAATACAATGCGGTTTGCAAAATTAATTCTCGAGATCAGTTTTTATTGCTGGTTAAAAACAATGTAATGTAACGTAATTAATCGACGCAGGCTAAATTGACTCTTTGTCCATATTGTACCATAAACACAAATAAAATAATACAAATAAATTTACATGACAACAATCAAAATAATCCACATTCAGATATCTCAGCTTCATAATCATAATACATATCCTCATTTGTCCAATCTATTTTTAAAATTATTTATAGAATCTACCTTTACAACAGACTCTGGTAAGGAGTTCCATAAATTAACAATTCTTGATGTAAAGGAATACTTTCTAATGTCATATCTTGATCTTACAGTTTTAGTTTTAATGTACTGCCTCGGGTTATTGAATTTACATTCCTAGGAATACTAGGTACCACTTCACTGTCATAAACCCCTGTTAAAATTTTATATACCTCTATCATATCCCCCCTAACTCTGCGGTATTTCAATGTAGGCATTTGCAAAAGAACAAATCTTCATTTATAAGAAAAGTTACGCATTGTTTTAATTAACTTTGTAGCCCGTTTTTGAACTTTTTCTAAATCATTTATTAAGTATTTTTTATATGGATTCCAAACAGAATTGGCATACTCAAGGTGGCTCCTTACCAGAGTCTTGTACATCAACATAAAAGAATCTTTATCGAGATTAATAAAATTTCTACTAATTAATCCAATCATCTGATATGCCTTATTAATTTTAGAATATATATGATCCTTGAAAGAAAGACGCGAGTCAATAATATCTCCCAAATCATTCATATTCTGAACTCTTTCCAGTTCTACAAAAGCAATCTGTATGGTGTTAAAACCATATTTATAATTAATCACATTCAGTGAGTAAGTAATTGTTAAAATTTTACATTTATCAACATTCAGTTTCATTAGCCATTGCTCACACCAACTCAGTACATTTTCACAGCTATTTTGCAAGGTAATGTAGTTTTCAATCGTACTTATATGTTTATATAACTTTGCATCATCAGCAAATAGAAACATACTAGACTAGAGTCATTTGCTACAGTAAGATCATTAATATATATATACAAAATAGTAAAAGTCCCAGGACACTACCCTGGGGTATGCCACTGAGTACTTTTCTAAACTCTGATATTTTGCCATTGACTCTAGCTTGATAATTTCTGTCGGATAAAAAAGATTCAGCAAAAATTCAACAAGAACAACTTCACGCATTATTGCTAAAAAACCATGAAGTATTCAATGACAAACCAGGCCAGTGTAACGTGGCTGCACATTAAATTAATTTGACTGAAGCATTTAAACCTAAGTTGTAAAGACCGTATAGAATACCTGCTAAATTAAAAGTGGAAGTTAACAAGCAAATTGATCAATTACTTAAAGATGGTAAAATTAGAATGTCTTAACAGCATATATTCGCATCCGATTCTGTGCGTAGATAAGGCTAATGAAGAAGTACAAGTTGGCACGGATTTGAGATACATGAATATCTCAAATCCATGCATCTTTAATATGCATCTTTAATAGTGTAACTATTAAAGATGCATATCCTATACTGAAAACAGAAAACTTATTTTTAAGTGTTTGCCAATCCAGTTTTATCACAACTTTGGATTAGCGTATACTGACAAAGCGTATACTCTGGACCTCGTTTTCCGTGATACAAAGCAAAGTTGAAATTAAAGTCATTTCTGAACCGCATAACAAAAAGAAGTTACGATCTTTTCTGGGAATTTTATTGAAATTACATCACAAATTACTCTGAAATTGCACTACCGTTGACAAATCTTACAAAGAATCGTCAAGCAAATAACTTTTTCTTTAATGAACTACAGCGTGCAGCGTTTTTACTGTTAAAAGAAAAGTTATGTCAAAAGTTAGTTAGTACTTCGTTACTACAAATACTACCTTACTACTACTAGTACTAAGAAAAGTACTACATTCTACTCCTAGTAGAGACAAGCCATACTAGTCCAGTTGCATAACCAACAAAAAGTGTTGCATTGTTCAAATGCTTTCTACAAGCATGAAATTCTCTCAATATATAAAATAAATAATATAGAAGATATTCTGATATAGTGCCAAGAATGAAATTAGCTTGTTTTTAAATAAATAAATATTTAGTTTGTACAAAAATATAAGCTGAGTTGGGCTTTATTTGGGCTATTTTCGCTACATTGCGTATCTCAGCATAGTAATATCTTATATTATCGATAGTAAACAAAGCGGTAAATTAAATCAATTTTTATCAATTTTTTGTATATACAGTGTGTTTTTACCTTATTTCTATAATTAAATAACAGAAATAACTGTATTAAGCATATATTAACAAATTAAGCGATTTGACACATTGATTAAATTACAAGTAGGTGTAATAGAGCATTTCTAGTAAATCCGCCTGTTGGCAAACTTGCCAACTGCAAACCCGCTTACCATGAAACTCAACTCGCTTATTGTTTATTTAAGAGTTAATTTTTAAAAAGCACATATTAGTTGTTATTTAAAAATTTAATGAAAAATTATTAAAATTTTATATATGAAATTTAAGTTCCAATTGAATTGAATTCATCACAAAAATAATCACTTCTGTAGATTAATTTAAAAATCTTTATTTGCATCAATTTAAATGCGACTTTCTAAGACAAGATATTTTTATATATTCGAGTAGGCTAGATTTCTGTTAGCGAAATTTCCATTAGGCAAGTTGACCCAACCCCATACTTTTATAATGAGACCTTAGAATAATAATTAGATAGGTTAGGGTTATATTTAACATTAACACAATCATGAAAAATGGAATTTTCACTTAGTGAAATTTCACTAAGTCAATATAAATGTTTGAGACTATTATCTGAATGAAACTCTTTTTAATTTTAATTTTCAATTTTAAACTTTATATTGAAAATGGTTTTAACTTTCAAGTTACTAATTGTTTGATTAAAATATATTTAAATAAAATGTGCAGCATTTTTAATAAAATGTAAGCAGAATGCCATAGTAAATTAGCAATATCAAAAAATTCTTGCAGTTTTCGTAACATTTATTGTTTCATGTACTGTAACTGCTAAAGTCTGTTAATCATGCTAAAAATGACGTTTCAATGAATATGATTGCGAAAAGATTTGTTTGTCAAATAAATTTAACAAGTGCAACTTTTATGCGCCCTATTGATTCAAAGAGATGATATTGAATAAACTGAATTAATGGTTCAGTGATAATGTTGATGACGCAATTTTACTAAATTTTTGAAACTGAGATTGATAATTGGAATCCTGAACATTTATCAAACACTGTAACGTATATTTCTATACACTGCTTATGAAATTATAGTATATAATCATGTGCATCCAAAAATAACCCTGTAGAAAAAATTAGCTGAAAATGTGATGACTAAAGCAAAAATGATATTGTTCTTACCTATGTAGATCTGTAAAAAATTTGTCATCTAATTGTCAAATTCTACTTTAAATAATATCTCAATGCTTTCAAACGTTGCGAAGTTTCTGTGAACAAACTTTGAATTCTAATTTAACTGAGCTGAAATTTGCAAGATTATGAAATTGTAGAAAAATTGCTTCATTACGAGAGATAAGTGTTTCTCAAATATTTACTCCACAACAACCCTTGGCACAACCAAGACCAAGGGGCAATCCCAAGAAAATATGTGATTCAGCCATAGCAAAAATGTCCTGACAGAATGAAAACTTATTTTTGCAATGGTTCAGAAGTTTATGGACATATCCATCTTATCATCCAGAAAGAGATCAAATTATTTGGCAAAAGTTTATCAAGTTGAGAAATTGTTTGAATATAAAACTCAGTTAAACTAAAATTAAATATTTTTTAAAAAACTTGTTAAAGAGATTTTAATAGTAGTAGTCCTATATATCAAATGAAATTTGATAGTTAAATGTCCAATTGAGATGCCTCAGTTTGTAGATAAATGCTTATACAAACTGATGGAAATTGGAAAATAAATATTTATTTCTGGCTTAGTTATCACATTTTCACTAGGAATTAATTTTTTTAGTGCACCATATATATTTTTATAATATCCAACTGTTAAGAAAAAATAGGCCATAATAAAAAAATAAAGCCATCATTACTGCATGTAATCCCGCCAAAGCTGGTTACCAGCCCAGTTGAAAAAGAAGGAGCACATGCAATATTGAGTCTTATAATTAGGCCTATATAGGCCTACTAATATTGCACACATAAAGTTCTACACTATCCTCCAATTTTCAGGTGCATGAAAGAGTTATCATCATATATATATTACCTATTCTGTTTATTTTTAACACTACAGTGGGCATTTAAGATTATGTCTTAAGTATAATGCTATCTAGCACATGCTATCCATTAATCATTAATCCTAACATGGGGTCAGAAATGACCTAATTTTTTTTGATAGCGCCCATCTACTTTTACTAGACTATGATGTCTTGTATTTATCACACTATATAGGTATTTTATTCAAAAAAATTAATTTTAAGGAAAACAAATTAAATGTTGATCAAAGATAAGCATTCAAATTCAATAGAACTATAGGCTTTATATGGTAAAAAAAAAAATTCAAATCAATTGGCACTATTTCCAGTTTTGATCAACACATTATTACAAACATTTTAAGACCATTTTTATGCTTGTGGAATAAATTTGAACAATTTTATGTCTAACCAAACCCACTATACATAATTAGAACTGATGCATCAGGTAATGCTATTGGCGCATGTGTCGCCCAAGTCAATGAAAATAGTTTAGAAAGTCCGATTGCGTTTGAGTCAGCAAAGCTCATCGATGCCCAGTGTCAATGGGCAGTAATTGAAAACGAAGCCTATGGAGTCATTTTTGCCTTACAACGTTTTGATATTATTGTATTTGGTAGTCAAATCAAACTTTACTACACTGACGATAATCCATTAAAGTATTTAGCTGCTTGTGTTCCTAAGTCAGCAAAGTGGACCAGATGGTCACTCAACTTGCTCTCAGTGTTGTTGACTACTGATAGTAATTTGTGACTAGCGTCTGACAGAGATATACAAGTATACCAATAGGCAACTGTAGACATATTGAGTTGCTATACGCAAACACCTGTTGAACTTCCTAATTGGTCAAATGTATTTAGTTATGTATTCGCTAGTTAGCTGAAGTTACGTTGCATTTATTTATTTATATTAGTAATAAATTATTATTATTATTAGTGCAATATTAAAGTCCAAAGGTAAAGTCTATATATTAAGTAAATATTAAATTTGTTGAATTTGATAATTACTTGGAGTTGAGTCGTCGAGGTGGTCAAACGTGAATTTAAATTATAATTATTAGTCAGTCAGTGTAGAATATAGTAGCACATGTTGAAAGGTCTTGTCTTCCCCTTGGTTGACCTCTCGGCAGTTCAGCCCCAAGTCTGGTGCTGCACCTGATGAGTTAGTATATTTCTATATTCAATTATAGCTGTTTTCTGATGTATTTATATTGCTGGCTAAACGTGGTAGAAAGGTGGGCTTTTAAGTACCTCTAGTTGAGAGGCGGAGAATTGCTAATTTACTTAGAATTCTCTAGGTAGTAATTATTAGAATTATTACGCAGATTAATATTTGGTATATATTTATCTTAGATTTATAGTATTTTGTAAGATCTTTCATATTGAGACAAAAATGTCATAGGTTTATACCAGCAACTTAATGCATTAAAGAACAGCTACTAATTATTAATTAAATCATTTCTTGTAATATTATCAATAGCAATATAAATTATACAATAGTTCTATATACAGTGAATTATATACAATATACTGAAAATTAAAAGCTTGAACATACGTAGCAAATAAAAATGCTGACAAACGCTCAAACAATTAAAAAAACCAATAAGTTAAAAAGTGTCTTGGGAAACTGTCCCA
>JAQIXG010003502.1:0-14708 GCA_034700105.1 Oconnorella tubifera | reverse complement strand
TTTGGAGGAACTACCCCCCCCCCCCTTTAGTCAATTCCTTACTGAGGGACACGATTTTACTTCATTTCTCGAGAAACCAAAACTCGATCACTACACTTGAAATTACAAATTTAGTGTCTCACACTAAACAGATCCCACTGGCAGATTAACCAGTAAGCGATTGGATGAAAACTACATTCAATTCATGCACCCTGTAGACTTGTTTGACCGTGATACAAATCACCACCCGACAACAGTGAGTGAGTTGCAGCCACACAGAATTATCTTGTGAAAATAAACAATGATACAGATTATCGAAAATGATGCTATATTATACTATAATATATAGTACTGTACGTTATTGCTATATAAATACTATACAATAATGATAGTATAGTATCTTTGTTACGTAAATTGTCCGCTAAATAAACATTTGTAATATTTTATAGAGGACGTATAAAAGTTGGTGAAGAAACATCACATCCTTAATTGCGACATTAGAACTAATTATAATTAGCAAATGATATTTTATATCCTGACACGTCTAGTTTTTTAGTGAAGATTAATAATTCATCAACAGCATGGCATAATGGACACAATAAGGTCCAGGCATGATCCATTTTTGTGACGATGTACACTTCCGTAAATCGTAGCAAAAGTTAGTGGAAGGGGGGGGGGGTGCCACTTAAATTGAACTCATATCATAAACATTACAAAAAATGGCTTATAATAGAAATTATTGAAATTATAATTTTTTATGCGAACTTTTGATTGAATATATCACAATTCGAGGTTTACTAATGAGCTTATTCACGACCTTGACATTATTCGTAAAAGTAAACAAAATGAATTTTAACATTTTTAATTTTTAAATTTAATAAATAATTAAATAGATTAATTTAATAAATAATAAAGAAAACAAATAAATATAAGATAACACTGACACTTTAAGTGTAGATTTATATTTAATAAATTATTTGTAATAAATAGCGAAATAGTCTTAAATACGCAATACTGCATCTGCGAAATGAAGCATCAAGTTGTTGAAAGATGCCTTATGCTATCGTGGAACTCGAACCCTTTATCTTATATCTTACGGTTTCAATCATATGTTCTACCATTTGACTTTCTTTATCATGATGCTATTTATTTCTGTTATTTATTGCAAATTAGAAGGCAGCGTATTATAAAGAATAAGTATTGAATGGCTGAGTTGATAATTGGAGAGCATTGCAGCGTCTCAACTTGTAAACAACTTGACTTTCTTCCTTGTCAATGCAACGGATGTGGACTGATCTTTTGCAAGGTTTCTCCATAAATATAATCTCTGACATATAATCATATAAATATAATCATATAATCTATGTGCTCATTCATTTCAATGATCAGTTTCTCTTAAGTTGTATGCAGTTATATGTTACATTTAATTCTAAGCCCTTTTCTAAACTGCGTAGAGTTATCTACTTAGCGCTTTGTTAAGTGAAACAGTTCGTTTCAATACATGTCACAGAATGTATGCTGGTGTGATATTAAGTAACAAACAAACCTGACAATTTTATTAAAAATGAAACAATTTTAGCGGATACATTTCATTCAACACGTTTCTTGTAAGTAGCATCAGCTCTATGGACAGTTTATCAGGTTCAAGTTAGTAAATAAATAATGTATAAATATATGAGCCATAATATATATAAATATACTGTATGCTTGTATAAGCTTCGCTAATCGCATTTAGTGATTTCTGTTAGAACCAAATATTAGAACGAAAGTGTTCATTGCAAATATTTACCCATTTCCATGTATGTTGACGTCAAAAATGAAGTTGCACAAGTTATTGTTATCTTATTCAGAAAGGGTTCACTTATCAAAACATTGATTTTTAATTTGTCTTCTAGTTTATCTTCTAGCGATATAACAATTATTCAATTATTCATGTTCTGTCATCTTTTCCTTTTGATGTTATGTTAAACAGTAAGCGAGTGTTCTGTATGCTATTCTATTTAACTTTGATTCTAATCAATTCATTCTATACAAGCTTCTTCTTTTTTTTTTGTAACCTAAGTCCAAAATATTTTACATTTAAAAAGCTTCACATGTGTTACGAGTCACACAATTGCATTCGTCGTGACATTCAAACTGATGTCATTAAACTAACTGATTGTGAATCAAAGTCATATCCTTGTTCCATGCAAGGTTGCAAACTTCGTGAACTGGTTGAAGTGAGATGCATTTGTCAGCAAAACTTCTGTCTTCAACATCGAATACAGGTAGAATATCTACTCTAAAATATCAGTTTAATGAATGAATGAGATTGTTGAGAGATGATTATATTCTTTGCTTGTAAATCTAGAAACAGAGTCGAAATGAAAAGAGTCATTTATTCTCATTCCTCAAGTTTTCATAAATGCTAATTATAAGTTAAAGAAGTCATCACGTTTGTTTGAGCTGGTAGATTTTGCCATTCCTCTTTTAAAATTGATTGCTGGATGAACCGCTAATCAAAATCCTCTGGTAGTTAATTTTAATAAATTTGTATAAATAGGAGAAAGTGTATATCTAGGCATATCTCAAGGCACAAAACATTTGTCTGTTTATCAGTCTCTGTATATATATATATATCTATTAATATTTATTATATAATATCTCCTAATCGCTATGTTCTCATCAGTTAACTTCTCTACAGCTCTCTGTATCTATCATTCTTCCATATATTGTCATATTTGTTTCTCCGTTGTAGATAGACCATGCATGTAAGTATATAGAGATAGCCCCAGTTAGAATGCAGCGCACAGCTCAAGTGGTAAAAGACATACTTAGCAAGTCTGATAAACCAACCACACCTGCCTATACCAGTGACAAGTTAGTATTAGTTGATAGTCAGGGCCATTGAATATCGCAAAGGAAAAATAGTTCAGAAAATTATAGCTTGGTTTTAGCTTGTGATGATTGTATATTGAACTTAGTCAGTAAGTCTCATTTAAAGAAGGATTTCTGTGGTGTACAGACAAAATGTACGAGTCAATAATATGTATCAAGACAAAATGTAACCAGGCAAAATGTATTAAGACAAAATGTTTCACGTTTCAATTTTTTTCTTATCTCTATATAAAATTTCTGTACTTACAGCCATAAGCGACATAATGTACAGTATATTCTATATAGATCGAAAGCAATGGCAGCTCGTGTTGCCCTTATGAAACTCAAACAAAAAGCCACAGGTGACAAAAGTATACCAGACTGCGACAGAGTCTATTTCTCCATCACCCTTCCTGCCAAGTCTGCCACTGTGCCAATGTTCTTTGACAAGAACTGGTCAGTGGGTAAAGTCATAGACAAGATAGCTTCAAGTCATCGCGTTGCAAATGAAAACAACCTGGCCGGTGCTAGAAAGTTGCGCTTATTTGAGTCAGAGACTGGAGTGATGTGTCCTTGTGACAGAACTGTTGATAGCTTATTTTACGTGGAGGGAGGGCAGCGGAGTGATGTGACATTGTATAACGGCTGTGGAGTGTTGTTGGAATATATAGACATTGGTACGTAACAGTTGTTGTAGGTTGGTTAACGTATAAAACAGCTATTTGTTGTTTGCTACTGCTATTTATTTTTTACACAGCAGTGTAAAAAATAATTAATTTCTATATATAATAAATAATTACAAAATAAAGTTGGTGTAGGGAACAGGGTTTGCGGATGTTATGTGATGAGTGAACGTAATCATTATATGTTTAATTTATAATGAAATAGTTGTATTGTAGCATTATGGTTTGTCATCAGTTTAACATCTACAATGTATTTTTTTACACCTTCAATGCTAATAAAATGGTAATAGTTAATGCCTTTATTAATTTAAAAATCTCTTATCGATTTAAAATCATTAATATGCCTAGACTACACTAGCAATGAAAAAGGCTTATAATGAAAGATTTTAGATTTGCAGGAATACTAATTAATTTATTAAATAGTAATTCTTAGATAATTAATCAGTGGCGTAACTACCGTGGGTAGCAGCTACAGCAATGTTGCGGGGCTTGGGCGTGTTGGGAGGCCACGGCCCGACTCAAAATGAAAAAATCTAGAGCTTAAGTGGTCAAAGTGTGCCCAAAAAAGGAGTAATGACTAAAAAAAAGGTCATCACTGTTGGATCTGCTTTTATATTGGCATTTATTGGGAGCGCCGAAATTTTCTTGGGCCCACGTACAAAAACTTGCTGTGGGGCCTGTGATCAGATTGTTACGCCACTGTAATTAATTAATATTCTTTGAATAGTTCAGCTGGCAATGATTGCAGGCTTCATCCATACAGCCCATTCAGTCCATCTGGAAAAATTATCCAATTATTGCAAGATGAATTTTTTCAAATATTTTCCTATTTGCAAAGTTTTTAGAAACTTGGGTCATTACTTTAAATAGCCTTGTGTTAATATTTATTTTTATTTGTCTAGGCTCCTTACTTTCTATTAAAATCCTTCAAACGAAATAATTTTTATTTTGTTTTACACTGAACTTTACAGTACTTGACAAAACTTCAATCTTACGCCGGTTTCAGGAGAGATACACATGTATCGGATCCATACATATGTATCAATTTGCTCTTATTTGCGTTTTTTGAACCTAAAATGCTGCTTAAAACTCTGTTTATCTCGTTGTTTATGTACAGATTTTATGTCGCCGATTTTGGCGACATAAACAGCTGATTAGCGCTATACATGGATTTGACCAAAGTAAACAAGCATGGCCGCACCCAATATTGACACACATAATGATCAAATATTTCAATTTATACAAAATACTTTACGTTACACGACTTTTATTTCTTTGGTATATTATATTTATTATTATTATCTTTAATTTTATCATCATTTCAACGCAAAATAATACTCAAAACTGAAGATAATTAAATAAAGTCATAAATAAAAAATCTCAATTAAATTATTAATGAAGGAAGCAGTGCTTTGTTATGTAAATTATGAAATACATAGACAGCCCTCGTGGGTAATTAGGGATCGTTTGATCTTGTGATGGTCTATTAGGAGGATAGATTCATTGACTCGTATATACCGAGTCAATCAATATATTTTGTTTTAACCGTAGGTTTTGAATAAATAGAATAGTTTATTGCGTCAAAGTCAGATTTTGATCATTAATATATGCCGTACAATTGATTGTAGCCTGGCATTCCCTTGCCAACAATTGTATTGTGATTTGTGATTTTTCATTTTTCATCTTTATTGTTGTAAAATTAAAAAATAAAAAAAATAAGAAATAAAACATAAAAAAATAAATTCCCCGCCATTATCATTGCCCTTTAAATGCAATTGATCAACAAACTCATCTGACCTCATCATAACCTCTGATTGACCTAAATACAAGCAATCAGAGAAAAGCTTACAAACAAATCGATACATAGCTAAAATTTGACTAAACGCGTCTCGTAGAACGCATTTCAGCAAAATTTTAGTTAAACTCCAAATCTATACATAGCTATGTATCGATCGTATGTATCTCTCCTAGAACAGGGGGTTAGTTGATTGACAGATTTACATAAACAAGTCAATGATATGCACTTAATACACAATAAATTAATGGTTTATTGAAATTAGTAAACTTTATGACAAGAACAGCTTTCGACAAAAAATATTCTCGCCTCATATTTTCACTAAGCCACTTCCTGTAACCTGATCATGCAATGTATAATATGTCAAAATACAGTGACACTAAACTACACTGAATAATAAATGTCCTAATATAATGACATTATTTTACAATAAAATATCAACATATGAAGTTAAATATAACTATAAATTATATTAAGAAATATTACATATAAATATCAATTATATTCTCAATATATTAATATAAAGCTTTTGCTTGATGATTCTGTTACATTTACTAGTTCAAAATGAACAGATTTATCCGTTTATTTTTCCTCAAGTGTGGAACAAAAACAATTTTTTACCATTTATCATCTTCTAGATCAAAAACAACAAAATCAAAATTTATTGAGGAGAAATAGCTGTCCACCTCTTAACACAGATCCAGTCTTAACCATATATACATTAGAAGCAACAGAAATTTAATTCTTACTATTTACAGAAAACTATTTAATAATTTTTTCACTAATTAATAACTAAATTTATCAATATCGTAATTTATGCTATTAAGTGACATAAAGAATAAATGACAGAATCAGTAATTACAGTAAAATATACAATTAAATGGCTCACAACTTTTCAAAAATTAACTAATTTTTTCACGTTTATTTATTGCTTAGCATCACGTCGTTGTAAAAAAGGATACTTTTTAATATTGAAGATAATTATTTAATATTTCATTAAAATGCAATCATCATAGACATATATTACACGCGTTATATATTGAATGTAAGAAACAAATAAGTCAAGGAAGGAGGCACCAAGAGAAAGAATGAGAATAAGAATGATTGAGAGCTTTTAAGAAAAAACAAGAAAGGACATTTTAAGGAAGAACAGTTGAGAGTAGCAAGGAACTATTGGAACCTTTCCTTTTTCTGTCTGTATTGAGCATCTCACTCAATTTAATAATCTGTATGTTGTCATCATATATTTGATAATCAATACAATTGGAGTTCTAATACATCCACTTAAATGGCTAATATTCATTTGACTATTAATACAGCTCAATGGGGTGAAGTGCTCAATGCAAACAAACAAAGAAACTTTTGAATAGTTCCCTGATAGTCACAAGTGCTCTTTTCTTTAACAAATCCTCCAATATTTCTATGTTCTACTGTATGTCTTTCCCTGTATCTCACTTTGATGATGATAGTTATGCCAGAATGATAAATAACTTTTCTACAGACTTTTGGTCTACAGTACTATGTCTACCGATATTTGGTCTACCAAAATATTTGGTATACCAAAATAATTAATCTACCAAATATCGGTAGACGTAGCCATAACCCTAACCCTAATATCGAAGTAGATCAAATATTGATAGACTATAAATTTGTAGAGTCTGAGAAGACACTACAAAAGTGTTGTAGACCAAAAGAATTTAGACTAGTTATCATGATGGCATTTTATGTAACATCACAAAGATTGCGAATTGCATTTATTTTATGTAAAATATTGTTATGAACATAGCAACAAAACCAGTTTAATTATAAAGATCAATAGCTATCAAAACACAGATACATAATCATAACAACGAGCTATTTGGAGTATACAAATATGACATTTTCATAAAAATAATGCAGCTGAACCCAAACTACATGAAACCCAAATCAAATGAATTTCAAGTGAGCAGAATTAAAGTTAAAGACATGAAGGCTTGTTAATTGAGGAATCGAATGCTCATCTTTTGTTCAACATCCACTTTCTCCATCACCTTAACAAACTCCTCGAATGAGATGGCTCCATCTTGGTCCTCATCTGCTTCCATTATAGTACGATCAGCAATGCTACCAAGCTGTTAAAGTTTTGTAAACAATCTTTAATTTCAACAGTATAACTTAGACTGATTTGTAAAATTCTAAATGAATTTTTTTTATACTTTACGTATCCTAGCATAAATTCAGTGACATGTGACTCGAATGGGAGTGTCTGAAAGAATTTCAGACACTTAGTAAACAATTAAACCAGAGGTGTTAAATTTGGTTGTTTGTTTCTTAACACTATAAGGCTATTTATTTTGTGTCGTGTTATGAAGTAGTGCACAAGAAAGTGACGAGTTAACATTCGACTCTTACTACAGAAAAGTTAATAATTTTTCTTTTGGAATTTGAAAGAGCATTTCTTTTTGAAAAGATCGATATTTTACAGGATATAAAGAATACTAAAAGTAAAATTTTAACTGATAGTTATATTTGATTTAGTTTATTACCTAAATTGCTTAAAATAAAATCAACACAAAAAAGGCTACTTATGGATAGTAATTAAAATCTGTGAGAGGAATATTTAATAACCAAAATATAACCATGTGATCTTATACTTATATTCTTGTAATCAGTGCTTGAAATAAATCAATAATAAAATAATACCCTGCGAGTGCTCATAAACAAAATTACTGCATAAGAGAAAACACATTGAAGAAGATGAAAGTTATACTAAAACATTATACCTGCTCCTCCGATATATTAGTGCCGATCATCATATGCAATATACTCAGTAATTCTGTTCTGGAAATCTTGTCATCATTATCCAAGTCATACATGTTGAATGCAACTGTAAACAAATTTATAATCACAGGTATGTATAATTTGTGACTCGATAAAAGGACCCAGGCTGTTAATTGTTATGGTTAGGATTGGAGTTAGCATACGGGTTGAGGTTTGGATTGAAGTTAGGGTTAGTGCTATAGTTAAGGGGCAGCATATGGGTTTAGGGTTGATTAGGATTAGGGTTATTGAATTAATTAATTGGACCATTTTGTCCGGTTAATGTATTCTGGGCCAATTTGTCTAGATACCAGTATAATTATTCTCTTTGTTAAATTTATTGGCAAAGTGACTGAAGCGCCTCACTTTTGACTAATGCTTAACTTACATTTAAGTTTCTCCAGTCTGTTGTTGAGTTCATTTTCGCTCTTTGGCTTGACCGGGCGAAACCTTGCAAGTGTTCTCATAAACTGACGAAAGTTTACATTCTCTGGCATCAGGTCAGGATTATCTCTAATTAAAAAAACAAAAATTAAGCAGAAATATAGTACAAATCACAATATACCAGGCATAGAACATGTTAATGCATAATTACTACCTGTAGACATAGGTTGCATGCAGACCTTTTACACGCTTAATCGATTCCGATCTCATGAAATTGATAAATTTGCCCCAAATATCTTACACTGATTAAGTATCAGCCTGGAATAAATTATTTCTAATAGTTGATCCCAACACATTAACCAGACAAATCAATTTCAAATACCTTAACCTGACATATTATCCCAGAATCGAGTAAACCATCAAATCAGGAATTTAATAACGCTTTACCTAATATCATATTTCTCACAAGTGAAATCTAATAAATATATTTGTGTCAGTTTGCCAGGTCCTGACAATAGTAGAGCCGCAAAAAATTGAGCACCGCACTCCGTGGGTCTGAAAGGCTCAGTGACAATCAATGTCAACCTTAAAAACGATCTCACAAAAACCTTAAATAGACATCACTAATACCAACTGGTCAACTCCAATATACTATGACAGCAATGCAATTTCTAATAGGGAAATAACAGATAGAAATATGCCCTTACTTGCAACATTATCCTAATTAAAAGGCATTTGGAAAAATAGCTCTTAGTTATTATATGAGATCTAGGGCAATAACAAGAGTTGTTTCTCTTTATATATGCTAATATTGCTACAATGACATTAGAGGCAGTCTACACCAAAGCTTACATTACAGTGTGATTATCATTAAGATCTATCAAAAAACCTTCAAACAAATAGACTACTGGTTGTAGTTGCTTGTCAACAATCAGTTCAACTAAATATTCAAATCTGTAACAAAAGACTTTCCCAATAACAAGTTCATTTGAATTGTGCATTTAAAATCATTACTGCAAGGACACAACAACGTTATCAATGTCATGTTGTGACGGAGTGTTTAGAAATCAGGCGACTTTTACAAAATGGGACAAGCAAGGACATTTGTTTCCAAAATAAGGTGATACTGTTAAATGATGTCATGTATGTATAAAACATGATACACCTTAAAGTAAATATCTAAATCAAAATAAACCTGATAAACAAATTCAAGTCATAAGACTAGACACAATTTGAAAACTTTCAGTATAATACAGACAATTTAATTTGCTGTACTACTACTAAATTGTACAAAAAACACCATAATCCAACAGCAAACAGCAATACTCAAAGATAATAATATATACATAGATCTTATGATAATATAATACATCAATCAATAGAATATAAAAATGTTATCAAAGAATTTAATACTGTCAGCTTATATAATTAATTCAATTTATATTGAATCATTCAAATACTGTTTGCTAACACTAAAATGTGAATACAAAGTTTTAATATTTTCATTGAATTCATACCAACTGACAAAAGTAATAGATTTACATAAATTACATATATAATAATATACTTTATGTAAACCTATGCATTGTGTGTATAGGTTTTGAGTCGTAGCAGTGAAATGTTTCATGACACGCTGCACCCTTTAACAATTAGCATAATTTGGTGGCATTATCATTAAAATCATGACACTTTTAAAAAAAAGTCCTAAAAATACCTGAATATGAATTTTATTGTACATTTCTTTACAAAGTAAATAAATACAAAACAAATGGGAAACAATGACATTTTTGAAATCATACAATCCCAAGTTTATTTTAACTTTTAAAATAAAAATTTTTTTTGCTAAATCATGGAACTCAATTTGAATTTGACTATTAAAAATCTAGTTGTATTGTTGAATTACAGCTAACAATGAATTTGATTATGCTGCCAAGAGAAATCAGGATTGACCAATAATGTAGACATAAGAGACATCAGAGGCAAAGGACAAATGCACAAAGAACACTTAAACTCAACCTTGGCTACATAGTTAATGCAGCAATAAACATAAAAGACAAAAAGATATAAATTTAATTTAATTGATAATGAAGTGTTTACAGAATGAAGTATTGGTTTTCTGATTACTGAACACTTCAACTAAAGTTAATCCTAGCAACATGTATTATATTAACAAACTCTTTGCAAGATAATGTTGCTTATAAATCAAAGAAAAGGATATATTGTAAAATTAACTCAATAAGTTCATAATTGATTACCTTTTACCAAAAGAAAAGTATAAAGTACTTTATTAAATCATATAAAGAACTAAAGATATGACGTTACACTGTACATTAGAAAAAAGACTAATTTGATATATAGCAATATACATTGAATTAAGAGGTATAAAAGATAATGAACAGGTATAAAAGATAACATAGATTTTTTAAATGAATAAAAAGGTTGACAAATTGCATAATTGTCATATCCTAAATAGATAGCTAGATTCACAATCAACTTAGCTACCTATCAAAGATATAACAATTCAATTTTATAATCCTTTAGTTGATTTTTTAAGAGCTGAGTTATCTCTTCTGTCTGTTCATTATTAAATGAAGTTGTACCATCCTCTCTTGAATTAGATTGAAATCACTTGTGTGCAAAAGTATACCTTTTGCAACAAAACAATGAGCAACAATAATCATAGCTATAAATGAAATAAAAAATTCTCAGTACAATTAATTTTCATTATTAAATGAAAACGTAAGTTTTATAACAATTGTCCAAATCATTTTTATTATCTCATTTATGAAAATAGAATATATTTATAATCTTCCTAAATTTATTGTTAGTTATATTCAACTGAAACATTCATTGTGGGATTCAAGTAAAATAAATGAATTTGATATCAAGATGAATTAGAACTTTAAAAATATAAGTTTAACACTAAATGTCTACATATGAAAACTTGCATGACAAGAAGCATTCATTAATGAATTGATGTAATATTTCATATAATTTACATTTAACATGACTATAAACTGAAAGTTCAGAATCATTATGAGTCATTGTTCGTTGTCTAATGTCACATCAGCACAAAAATGCTCACACAAAGCACAAAGCTTAAGTGACATATTGCTAATGGGAAGTAAAGAAACCAAGCGATAAGTAAACCATGCACTTATAATTTTCTTTTGAGAATCATAAGGCTTTAAGATTTTTGGTAATCATCTATAAAGTTTCAACTGATTTCTGGTAATGATCAGGTTATATTTATTCTATAAGTTGATACATGAAACTTCATCTTGTAAATGATTGATATAAGTTGTGAACAATTCAGTAATCCTCAGTAAACATTTAGAATGACTTCATCTGTTCACTTACAAGTAGCAATTAGACTCTAGTTAATCTAGTCAACAGTAATTGCTTATGCTGTATAAAAGTCTAATGTTCAAGATTGTGATTTTATTTGCATTCATTACATACATTTATGCGCATTTAGTTTGTGATGAGGTGCATTAAGAGCATCATAAAAACAACAACAAACGCATTCAACATTCAACAACATATGCAATGTTATAGAAGAACTCAACAAAAATTACATTTTTACTTTGATTATATAAAAATTTGGCCAAAAACAATTTTGTATACAAGAAAGTAATTACAATAAATTAACTTATTTAACCAATTCTACAGCCAATTGCTAATGAAAGAAAATATTTATTTCTATTAATAATTGGCTACTGCAAGTATGATTGATCATCTAAATATTACAACTGGACAATATTCTATTTACTCATAAATTCATAATGCACATTTAGCAGTCTTAGTTTTAGCAACATTTATAAGCTGATAAATAAATTCAATTATTATTTAAAATACTAAAGAATACTTTTCAATGATCCCATCCAAAGTTTGAATATAGTAATTCGTGTTACCCTGAAAACATTTGTTACCTCTATAAATAAACTGCTACTTGAAAGCTTATCAAAGTAATGCTAGCGATTGAAAACAATAGTGGATTTAATACTGACATGAATTGATACTTTAATCCAGACAGGCTATTGAGAATGAATTAGTGCATACAGATAAACTCATCAAGTATATAACACAAGTCTCTATATATTATATCTGTATAATTATTCCTTGACAAAGTTGGTTTATTGCATCAGCCGAATCAAGACTATTTAGTTATTTAGTGACGTAATGCACACTGGGTGTACATAGAGAAAACAAATGATGAGAGTTTCCCTGTAACCCAGAGCAATCAATTTTATCTCATTATATAACTGATTATAAATATGAGCACAAGGTACACAAACAAGCAAACAAAAAAGTGCAAATAAATTAGTCAATGGGACAATAATATGTTAGAAGTACTTGGCTAAAATAACAGGGATGACTTAGAAAGGCCCAATGAGTACTTTCAAAAAATTAAGCAAAAAGCTATATACTATGACAGTTTCAAAATAAATAATAGTTACAATAAGCCGCAGTACACAGAATATAATTAAAATAATAGAAATATGTATTGATATCTATATTATTTGGCACTTTAGTTAGAGTAGACTTAATGCCATATCAGAGTTGTACACAAAACGAATATAAAAATATAAAAACATAAAATATAATACATAGATATATAATGATAAGTACTACGTATTAACACATTACACAATTTTATTTACATTTTCAAAATAAAAATATAAAAAGTAATATTCAAAAATTCATTCTAAAGCAAAACTTGCAATCATGCCTGGAATCGAATAAGTTACACTCAATCAAAAAGACTATTAGAAAGAAAAAAAGAAAGATCATTAAGTTAAAGAAAACAAGCACAGATTTATGATACAATATTTACTAGAATGAAATTACACCAACAAATATAAAATCTGCAAATAGTCAATATTGAATCCTAAGCCAATTGATTGACTACGCGTAAAGACAGTGCGACTTACTCATTGCCCGGTTGTGAACAGAAAAGATTAATGATACGAGAAGCTAGAGGATTGATGGCCAACTCTGGCACTCGCATGAAATCTTCTCTCCTACAACATTTACAAGTCAATCATGTAAGCATAAGATTAAATTAATCGTCAAATAATAATTTATTATATTCTACAGAATCACACATTGTTTAAAAGGTCTTTGATCTGATTGCGATGCGTTTTAGTAGACTACGTTATTAACTGATTATCCAGTGGATATATATGAATAACCTTGGATTGATCAAGAGGGCAGTAGTCGTTTAGTTAACATTTGTTAGATGCACTAGTTATACATTTATTTGATACAGTACAATGTCTTTATTTTGTTTTTGTCCTCAAATGTTTATGTAAATCTATTCCATAAACTGATCTACTTTCTCTCATTGTTAGATTCAATATTTTTATTTCTTATATGGTTATATGATCTATTGATTTGAGATTTCTACAAAATATTCCTCATCACATTAAAGGCCTGCCAGGCCCCTCACCCACATTAAAGGGGTACATGCCCAGGCCTCTCACCCATTTCTCCCTGAAAAGCCTGGGCATGTACCCCTCATAAATATTCATGAACAAATAATACAATAGGAATCGAGTTGCCAAAGTTGACTAAACGAATTAAAAGATATTTATTGATTAAATATATAAAAACTCACATAAGATATCCGTTTCCATTTTTGTCGAGGCTTGTAAAGCGATTATAAAGGCGAACTATTTGCTTGGAAGAAACTAAGAAACAATCAAACAAATCTCTCTTTCACTTTATCTCTCTATTGCTTAATATCACAACACAAAGTTATCCTTACAGAACAGGAAATATTTATACCTTTATATAAAATCCTTATATATTTATTTTATCAAAGATATCGTAGCATACTACGAGTTAAAATGACAAAAACTGTCTTTTAAGCTGATCTTATAAAAGTGTTTTTTAAGCTGATCTCGTTAGTACTCGACTAAACTTTCTTTACTTATCTTTTTAATTTAACTTTTTAAATAACTCTAACGAATGAAGAACAATGATAGAATATAATTCAACTCTAAACAAACAAAAACCATCAGTCAACTAAACGATCAAATCTCTTCTTAACAAATCAATGGATATCACATGTAAGTTTAATAAAAAAAACCACTTCGTTCCTAACCGAATCGAAATCGGTACAGATTCATCTCACGCAATAAACATCTTAAATACAATTTTTCAAACTAAATCCTAATTTCTAACTCATTAGATTGACTTTTAATATA
>JAQIXG010003501.1:0-14711 GCA_034700105.1 Oconnorella tubifera | reverse complement strand
TATATTTTAAGGGGCTGCATGCCCCTTGCATACATAGATAATTTTCGCTTCGAATCACTGAAGGTCTACTAAAAAGCTGAACATCTATTGTAAAAAATCTTTCTTATAACGACTATAATAAAGGCCATACTATATATATATTTATCGCTAACTAGATTATAACGAAAACTCTTTATGATCAAATTTTGCCGCTTGACAAACAAAAAAGCTGTGTTTAGTTATTCCCATATTTAAATTTTAATAAGTTAATATTTAAATTTACGCTTTGTTAACTCAAATCTGTCCTTTTAAATGTCGTAATGTACAATTTTACCTTTTTTCGATTATGCTATTACTTCATCGACTGATTTTTTTAAACAATCCAGCTTTTTTTACTAGACTAGACAGATTTTGTACAGAGTTTGCTCTAGTTTATTTTTATTTTGAAAAATTTAATTATAATACCCGGTAATCTACTAATTACATATCAACTTTCAGTCAATATTAGAACACAGTCTCAGATCTTTAAATTTAACAAAATGCGTAAAATTGTTAAAATAAAATTTGTTTCGTTGTGAACGCATGCATCACATAAGTTTATCATTTTAATAATATGTTACAGCATTTTTCAAAAATAAATATAATATATAGGTAGAAAATTGAAATTTTTTCAATGTTGAGTGCGAATGATACAGCGGCATCTGGCGAATTTTAGTTAACTTTAGACACCTGTCGATTAACCAGTCAAAATGTGTATCTCGTTTAAGTTAAGATGTTTTGGCTAAAATTCAGGTTTCTAAAAATGAAGTTTACAATTTTAAATGTCATTGCACACATGGCAACTTAAGTTCTGTTATCATAACTACATATAGTTACTATACATATGTTAAGTCTTATAATAAATGCTACTATGTCAATGTTGCAATCAAATAATGGTTAATATCAAAAAAACTGTTAAATGAAGCTTTCAAACGAAATCTTTTAATGCTTTAAATCTTTTTAATCAGTAATGGATAGGCCTATGCCTACATAGTACTGTTGAACAGCTCTACATTTAAATGGTCTTAAACACTGATATTAATTTCTAATGAATATTTGTTAACTATACAGTGAACAAATCAATCGTTTTGTGTTCAATGTTTTTTTATAGCCAGCCAAAACGTATACGTGATTTCTCTTGCATCATGTTTAAAACTATCAATAAATAATTCTACAGAAGTCAGATGCTACAATTTTAAAAAAGCATTAAAACAACAAGAACAGCGAAATTATTTAAATTACATTGAATTTGAGCTCTAATTATCGTCTATGCAAAACCTAGATTTTGATTGACACATATACCAACTGAAGTGAAAGATAGAAAACCAGACATCGAGACTAGACTCTTAATGATTCAATTATATAGTAAAATCGTATTTGATATTATTTATCATATTAACTCATTAATGGTATAAAAACAATAAATGATACCCTAAATTTTGGTCTAATTGTACCGCACTTAAAACTGAACCTCGATTACTTTGAAGACGTTATAAATGAATAACCAATGACAGATATAGTGTATTATAATATATTGCCATATTGGTAATATATGTTGACAGAAGATAAAATTACTAAATGTTTTACAACCATGCGGTACGCCTATCAGATCAAAAAAAACTTAAGGGGGGGGGGGTAGAAGGGAGATCGAAAATCCAAATGTTTCAATTAATAAACCATCTGTTATCACTCGAATAACAGCATTTTCTAGCAACTTTTTTGTATGAAAGGTTTTTCCCAAAATCCAAGTTTGTCTAAATTCGGCAGCATACAACTAAAAACAATTACTGACATTATTATGGTATTAGACGCGTTAAATTTGATCTAAATTTAAACAAGATTGGAAAGCGATGCTTTGCAATTTCTTCCAAATTTCTGCAAAACTTAATATGAAAAACAATGTGGTATATACACATATCACATTATTTTTATATGTCTGTATATATTTGTATGTCAAATATATACGGACATGTAAAATCTAGAAAAGAGTCTAGGCTTCTAAAGTGTACAATTATATATTGTAGTCTGTAGCTTCTATAATTATAAGTGATAAATTATAATATTATTAATTAACTTCATATTTTTACAATCTTGATATTTGAACTTTGAACGTTTGTAAAATATATATGATAAAATATATGAAGTTGTTATACACAGTATAGTATATTTATCTAGAATACTATATATAGTCCTGTATATCATTTGCAATTGCATATTAGTCTTCTAATATTAGGTATTACTTGTAATTGTTTAGGCTTATACGCGAAACTTGCATATTGCAGTGTAGTTCCATTATCAGAACAATGTATAATTTAAGTAAAATTGTTTTCTTCGTCTATCTATCCACAGCATGTCATTCGTATACAATTCTAATGATTCCACTTCTGCACAAAAGTCATGCTCTTTCTATGCGATTTATCGGAGAAGAATTAATTAAAAGAGGCCACTGTGTACATATGTTGATTGCTGAAGGGTTGAACATTCCTTTCGATCAGGCGTCAAAGATTCAGGTTGAGCCCTACGGAGCGGGAATGCGAGAGGAACTCGGTCCGGTGGATTATGAAAATGACATCGAATCCATATCACAAAGTAGACTAACTGATTCCGGACTCTCATTGTTTATGAAATTGAAGAAATCAATGGTAGTTATAAACAGGGAAACTCGAAGATTGGTTGATAAGAATGATGATCTGATAAAGCGCTTGGAAAGTTTTAAATTTGATCTGGCAATAGTCGATACTATATATGCCTGGTCGTATAACTACCTTATACCACATCGTCTTGGCATTCCTTGGGTATCACATTTAAACACTATAAACGCTTGGAATGTTCGGGTTCCCCTACTACCATCATTCGCATCGTCTTACAAGCTTCTTCCCTTCTCTGACAAAATGACTTTTGTTCAGAGATTACTGAACACGCTTGTTAATATACATATCTCATTTTATTTCTCATTTCCAGACCTATCGGACGAATTACTCGATAGATACCGAAAATATGGAGAGTTTCGTACAATGAATGATCTTGAAAAGAAGTCCCTTTTGTTCATCGTTAGTGATGATATCGCCTTGAACTATGCCTTTCCTTCTACACCAAACATCATTCACGCTGGTGGACTTTCAGTTAAACCCGCAACGGGTAAACCTTTTCCAAAAGATATTGAAAGCTTCATGTCATCAGCTAAGGAAGGAGTCATTATTTTCACATTCGGTTCATCTTCCTCAAAACTACCGATAATCATTGCAAGCAATTTCATCGAGACATTCCAACAATTGCCAACTTATAGAATAATCTGGCGATTTAATAATAAAGATAACATATCAATTCCAGAAAATGTAATGGTAGCGAGTTGGCTGCCACAGAATGATCTATTAGCCGATGCTCGTGTTAAACTGTTCATTACTCATGGAGGTAATGGTGGACAGTTTGAAGCGATGTATCACGCTGTACCGATGATTGGATTTCCTTTCTACAGCGATCAGACTTATAATGCGCAGAGATTAGAAGCGAAAGGGTTTGGTATTTCAATGGATATTACTAAATTTACAAGTAAGGAACTCCTGAGCAATATTCTAACGATTCTATCAGATCGATCTTATAAAGACAGAATTACTTTAGCCTCGAATATATTCAAATCCGCTAAAGAAACTCCAGCCGAACGTGCTAGTTACTGGATCGAACACGTGATCAAATTTGGTGGGGAGCATTTACGCCCAGCCGGTAGCGAATTAGAAATATATCAATATCTTATGCTTGATGTTATTCTAGTTATAATTGTTTCCATTATTTTGTTTACGGTGTGTTTAGTAGCTTGTGTTCGAATGTGTGTTCAAAAATGTTGTTTTAAAGCTTTTAAAGTTAAACAACAAAAACAGAAGCCAGAATAGTAAATTTTTGTTATAAACGTTTTATTATAAACATTTTTAGAATACATTTGAAAATTAATTTGTTCATTTAGCATACCTAATTATAAAAATGTCAAACTTTCCACTGTGCATATCAATATTTGGATACAAGCTGTATTATAACCTGCAGAAACATTTAAAATTTTCAAAAATACTTAAGTTATCCACCATACATCCTGTTTCACTGTAAAAATACAGTGTTTATTTACAGTGTACAGTATATTTGACATTTACAGTGTAATATTTTCAGATAAAAATATCTAATCGATCTTAATACAGTATATTAGCCAATATTTAATACAACACAATCCAAATTCATTTAATAATCAGCAGAAATAGTAGAAAATCCATCCAAATTTTAGCCGAAATCCTTTAGTATATGCCACTGAGTGACAGCCTGGCGACTCTTCGCAAACATTTCGTTCCAATGTTTCATCTCCATCACTCCACTTTTTGTGCCCAGCACAATCTGTCCTATCGCTTCGTTGCGACCCATTCGGTCGTAATCCATGACTGATATAACAAGACTCGTCTGTCTGATGCGTTCGTATGGGACGGTGAATATGAACGTCTCGTTGTAGACCGGATTCAAGTTCTTCTCCTTGATTTCTGTTTTCTTCTTTTCGATTTTCTTACCGTCGTGCATCATCCAGATTTTTACATATGGATCTGTGTAAGACAAAAATCATTAGATCAAAGCCCATTGTTGTCATATGAATGTTGACATTATTCATTGTGATAAAGACTTATTCACGAGAGTAAAACAGCATGAATTATGAACTCATATAATATTATTATTCTTACGAGTAATACAGCTTTTGTATTATGAAAGTTTGACATAACTTTAAAGCTAATTCAAAATTTACTTAAAAAAGCACAAGACTTCGATTTTAAAGAATTGTTTCATTCAGTAAAAACTTGTCTTATTGCTAGTGATCTTACTCTGATTATAATGTAATAGATTGATAAATTAATTAGCCAATCACATACAATTTTTTTTCTTCCCGATGTGGTTGAAAAACAAAGAATTTAGCAGTTCATACTAGTTAAGAGTTTAATGGATAATGGATATAAACTTAAAACTTGTATTAATAACGTCAGTTAAGTATTATTTATTTAAAAGTAATAAATTGTTTTATAGAGAATATAGATCTGTTATAGTAACGCTGAATTTTACAAGTGAAAGATTTGTTTGTGTTGATTTATCATAACTGTTGGATAAAACAGAAGTGTTTGAATTAATAATGTAACTGTAAGACAGGTTTAAAGAAATCTAAAGAAAGCAAATGTTAAGTTACCTGATAGTCCATTGATGTCTTTTGCCTTGAGGTCTCTTGCCTTTATTATAACCATTGTAATGCAGCCCACTGCAGGCTGGTAACACAGGGAAAGAAGCAGTACACCCAGTTTACCCTAATACACATATAAATGGAAGAAATATTAAATTTACATTTAAAATTTATAAGGAATAATTAAACAGTAAAAATACAATAATTTAAAATTATTCTTGTTCACTTCATTATACAATAGTTTATTAATCTTAATCTTATTTTAAATACTGCAGTACATTTCTATAATACCGCAGACTGTCTGCACAATGAATTGCAACCAGCAAGCTACTTTTTATTTAAGATTTTAAATGTCTCTAAAACTGAACCTATAGCGTAGATTTAAAATTCAAAATTACCACTGATCCCTTGCAGGGCGCTAGATTTTTCCACATTGTCAGCCCGGCAGCTAGATCAAGGTCTGAGAGAGGGAGAACAACTTCTCCTATAGGATCGTCGCGACTGAATCTATCATAGTCGATAACCAACAGATATAATGTCTTTGTCACTACTTTGTTATAGGGAAAACCTGCAACAGTATACGACCAATATGACATATCTATTTAAAATAAATTATAACATTTACAATTTTACTCAGGATGATTATTATAATGTATCCAGCAAACAATTTGAAATTTTACTTAAAGCAATCAATGTTTGAACTATATAATAATTCCCTTTCAAAATTTCTTCACTACCAATCTTCTGTTGAAAATAAATAAATTTAATTATTTAATAACATAAATTAAAAAATAAAACCTTCAAATGCAAAGACTTCATTCCATCTTGGATTGAGATTTTTTCGTTTGATGTTAGTCGTTAGCGTGTGTTTTTTGTCCGGAAGTAGAGAGATTTTAACATATGGATCACTCGTTCCTGATAAATCCTTGGCAGCCAATTCTTCAGCTTTCATGATCTTCACAGTCAGAGTCATCGCTTCGAAATCATAACTCACCGAAAATTGGATTCTAAAAACAAGACCAGTTTTTGCACTCAGGCATCTATTTCATCATTTCATGATTATATTTATGTTGAGAATACTTTCGATTCAGAAATATTTTTGATTTGAATAATGGGAAAAATCATTGAGTTGTACAGTACATGAAATCGTAAAAGTAAATAACAAAATATAAAATAGATACGTTATTTAGATTTTCTTGAAGTATTAACTTATACGAATAAATATAATTTAAAACAAAAAAAGTGTGACTGTTAGCCTTTGCAACTAATTGACTATAATAAATATTGAGTCACAAGCAATAAAAAATAATATGAAATAATTAACTATACACAAATAGACAAGAAAAACACCGAATTTATTTCTCCTTCTTTATTCACTGTATGAACACAATTGGAAAAAATTACAAAAACCATGAGATATTATATTCGATAATAAACAATTTTCAATCTGAAACGGAAGATGCATTTACAAATGAAAAAGAATCCAGTGTTGACAGCCTCTATAAACACATATCGCGAGTATTGGCTGGATACTCGAGACAAATCTCTGCCTGGGAGCAACAAATCAGAATGTACACATATAGACTAATCAAATATTCTTTTCTTTATTGCCCTGATAATGTACTAACCAGATGAATATTTTAGTATTATATCTGATAGATTTGTATTTGCAATTCTATGCTGGAATAAATTATAAAGCTGTCTCGGAGTTTCTGAAGTAAAATGTAATGAATTATTATTATTTATATTTTGAGCCTACATTCACTATTAGTCATAACTGAATAATATTAAATGAAAGAATAGCTTTTTTCAATAACTTTTTATTCTGATGTTTGTGACTTATTTTGTATGGATTATAGACAGGGAAGTTTAAAATGTTGTAATTTTTATTGGATTTAAATAGTTTCAGTTATTTAAATTTCAACATTGAGCGTGTTTAAAAGTTACACAAAATTCAAAGCAAATAATTGCAAATGAATCTAGAATCCATTAAAAAATAATCGTATAAAATTAGAATTCAGTTGCCCAACTGGTTGTGTTATTAAACTATCTCAGACGAAATGTGTTTAATTTGCTCTTGAATTGTTATACAAACACATATTCAATTATTTTCTTTTTCAATTCGTCAAAGTCATCATCGCTAATACAAAGCCTCATTTATGTAGTGATATTACCCAGGATCGAGTATTTTGCTTTTTATATATAATACAATAATGCCCCAATTGTCATTGATAGAAACTGATATAACTGTCATTTGGAAAAATGATATATTGCGCGTGAATTACACAGGCGTTGACAATACACTCCTATAACGGTCCAATTTTCTTTTCAGTCTAAAATTGGTTTCTTATCGTAATTGCCTTGGGAAAATAATTAATGAATATCTCAGCAGCAAATTTATCAAGTCTCTGGTTATAAAGCTTGTTTGTTGTGCAATTATTTCTGCTCTGTTTGTTTTATTTTCATCAATCCATTATATTTGAAGTGTTATGCCTTTTTGACACGTTAATAAATTTTCATTATAAACAAAACAGAAATAAGATCGATATGCGGTTTAGAAGCTAAATGGTATTTTCTTCTTAATTAGTTATGGTAGCTTTATTTCTTAATTAGTGTACATTATAATTTAATATTATAAGTTAATATTCTGCTGATTATAAGTTAATATTCTGCTGATATAGATGGGCTGCTATTATAGTTATATATATTTGAGCTTCTCTCATAAAAGCAATTGCTTCAGGTTCTCACTATTTTATCACACTTCGGAGTAAACTATCCGCATAGGTCGTAGTTTTTACAAAAAAAATCGACATACCCAATTGTTTGAATAAAGAATTTTAGCTAAATTTAATATAATGCAAAGATCTGTATACAGTCCAACTTGAAAACTTTGTTATTGCTCATTTACTTTGAACACCATCGCTAAAAGAACACCAGTATACTTAAGGCTATAATTTGTCAACAGTTTCGTTACTTCAATGTGACATTTTATCGTTGCGTTTTCCTCATATTCTGCTGTTTCAGAAACCCTTGGACTGAAACAGCAGAATACGAATCTTTCTCTAAACTCATTGACAAGAGTTATCCGCTATACAGTTTGCAAAGATCAAGCGGCCTCACAATATCACAATTTCTCTTTATTTTTAAACCTTAAAGATCTGCTATATAAATATATTTACATAATATTTAAATATGCAGGATAAAAGTTACCTTCCCAGTTTTTCGCTAGTTGAGTAATCTGGCTCTTCGAGATCAAAGATTGGTTCCTCCGCGCATGCGCTCAGTGGCTCTTGATCGGACAGTGAAGCGAGTTGTTGTCTAAATGGTGAAGACGCGTTGTGATTTGTGTCAGACTACAATCAATCAATCGATAAAGTTTAACGTCTATTTAACCGTCGAGGGACGATGTCCCTCAACGGACACGACATTTATTCATTTTATAATGTTTTAATTAACAAAAAAATATTTTACTCTCTTAAATTATATCATTTATGACATAATAATATTTCTTCGAGTAACTATTACTTTCATTTAATTAAATATATAAGCTTAAAAAATACAGTTAACATTTAACATTTATTTATAACGTTATATAATTCAAATTTGCGTGAATGACATGCAGAAGTAATGCACTTTAAAAATAATTTACTGATTCGCCCGTGCGACCGTCGAATCTATAAATCTTGACCAACTCTAAAAGCAATGCGCGTATTGATCACAAACAAGCACGAGCGAGAAAAAAACTGACAAGTGAACATTTGTCAATTCTTCAAATATTTCATTTCAGCTCAAGTCCTTGGAATAAAAATCTTTCTAGAAAATCTTTCATTTTCGACTATGGGTATACATTTGCTTTTAAGAAAACGTTGCGAAGTACAGCGAAATTATGTCAAAACTATACTTTTCTTAAAGTGTAATTATAATTATATTATTTTAAAATAATACTTCTTATATTGCGAAGCTAAATCGTATACATCAAAGCATACCTAAAGAAATAGTCATAAACTTCGATTGTAGCAAATATTAAAAATATTAATATTCTCAAACAATATAAACTTGATGTAATATTAATACAGTAAAAAAATCTTTCCAAAAGTTTTTAATCTTGTAAATTTCTCTTAACATATAAAGTTTACTCATTTTTCATTCTGTCCATACAAATCTCATTTACATTATCAGATAAAAATCTTTGACGTCAGTCAATACACTTGATTATTACTCATCGATGAACAATTTCCAGATTTACCGAGCGACATCAAGATGATGCAATTAATCACCGATGATGCAAGCTGTTGATAGCGTCAATCGATGAAAGCGACTATTGACAGCCGGATCTCGTGTACAATTATTTATAGCCTCGCAATAGAACTTTGGTAAATAGCAGACAAAAATGTTTTCAGAGAATAAGTCTTGGCTTTTTGTTTGATGCAGAAGTTAAATGTTCTAGTTGTATAAGTTTTATTTTTTTATGTCGTTTTTTTCTGTTTTGCAATCTGTGTTTCGTTTGTTTGTTTCTGAAAACACTTTACAAAATTTATTATAATCTTCAAATCAGAAATAGTTATTCATTTTTCAAAGAAATTACAAGGTTGGTACCCGCAAGTCATATTCCACTTGAATTATTATTAATTCAACCTAAATTAATTCACTAACCATATTTTAAAAATTATAGCAATGCAATAAAGTTTACTGTTGACAATATGGAGTGCAGCTACGAGAGAATCTATATAAACATGCAGCTGTGGTATTATGACTTTGTGACTATATCCACTACACGCTGATCTATTATGCGTTTAGATAGTATGATTATTTTGTTTATACTTACGTGACTTATATCTTTATATTTTATGTTCATATTTATGTGCTTTATATCTTCTGCTTTTTGCGAATTAAATTCATATATATATTGTTATTGAGATAACTATCAGAGAAAGTGTCCGACTACAAAATATCAGAAAATACTTCTAAAAACATAAATTAATTTGTATTAACTCAAACTTGAAACAAACTAAAACAACGAAGTGTATACCTTCGAAGCGTCCACACTAAAAGCTCTCAAAGGTGAATCAGAAAGTTTTTTCTTTACTCGACAGATGTCGTTATGAACGCTCGTTGTTCTCGGCGGCTGGACGTTATTTGATGACGTTGAAACAGAAGAGCTGTTCGTCGAGTTAGACCTGAATGTTTCAGCGGCTGCCTGGCCTCCCCGCGAACCCGTCGAGTAGGAGGCCGAAGCGGAGGTCTGACGTATAGGACCTCGAGACGATGAAGTCGTTGTGGCGGAAGACGCGGATCTTGAAAACTGACTCGATTCGATACCAGTCGAAAGTGAAGACACGCTAGAAGGTCGATCATTGTCGAACCTAGACAGAAATAAAGTGTATGGTGTAAATATTCTTAATTCTTGTTGTAATTTTAATCAGTGATGAAATCATGATTTCATTATGATAATAGTTTTACCAAATTATGAAACAAGTATTGAGTTCTAAATTAAAAATGAGACATTAAAATGGAATTAATTTAAATGTCACATTAAATTTAACTATACTGTACAATTGTTAATTTTGCATTTAATCAAACAAATAAGCGAAATCAACTTGTAAAGAATAAATATAAGCATACTCTCAAGATCTTTTATGGTTATGCCAAGTAGGCCTAATCTTCAAAGAAACTTCTTTCAATAACAACTTATATTATTCAAGTTGTCATATACAGTAGTTAATATTAAATATTGTTAATGAAAGTAAGTAATGTTGCTGCTCATATAATAACTTTTAAACGGTTTGTTCGATTCCAAAATACTATAGTATTTATTAATATTATAAAAATTAACATTTCATCACAGAGTGACGTAGCCATTATTTAATATTTGAATTTTCAACAATCGTTACATCGCAAACATATGATTCTTGCACGTAACAGACTACTTCCAGCGTGATCACCGAATTACAACAGCAACGCTTAACCAAGAAGTCGATAAAACGAAGCGAGCAATAAAGCGATTGAAAGACGACTAAACAGAGAACGATTCGAATTATGCGAGTCTCTCGTCGGAGTGCAAAGAGATGAAAATGAATGAATATCTGAGGCTTGGTTGCAACTACATGCTGTCTCGCTCTATATCTAATTATTGTCCTCGAACACGAAATTATTTCCAGATATCAGACCATTCAAACTGTCGTGTAATTTCACTCGGAGAAGTTTTGGGAAGAAAATAGGAGTGCTGTAGAAAAGGTTATAAGATGAGTTGACTTTGAAAAACTCAATTCTACGTTTATACTTTACGAAAATTACGAGCCGAACAACGGCACAAAAAATTTCAGCATTGTTATGTAAATCAAGTACATGCTATAAATAAATACAATAATTTAATAAACATTCAAATTAATATGTTATATTATAGTTAATGTTTACTAGATATAATACTAAAATACTGTTAACACTAGGTCTAATCTACTAACATTGCTGTTTAAATGGAATAATTTTATAAACATTAATAGCAATGTATGTTAATATTTTTAAAGTATTTCTTTAAATATTAACTTTAGTGTTGATAGGATTTTAGCATTATATCATATTTATAAAGTTATCGTAAAATTCATATCTCAATTGCGAATGTATGAGAAACAGGCTGTTTCACGTGCCTTCAGAAATACGGGAATCTAAATTTATAATGCATTTGTACATTTAGCTAAAATAAATATATCTCGTAATATTTTAAATCCTTTTAAAATTGCTTTTGATAAAATAATACATTTTCAATAAAACAAATTAAGACGAAACGGATATACTGGATTTGACGCACTGATATGTTTACATACAGTACGAATATAGTTGAAGAACATTTAATAATGAAACACATTTAGAACAAATTAGAAAAATTATAATTCCAATTAGAACTACACCATAATATATATTGCGATGTAAAATATATATCGTGGACATAATTGCATACTGAATAGTTTTGTATAATCATTGTAAGTTGCACCCAAATGATATTATTTTATAGAAATTTATATCCGCTAAGCTGAAATGATTGTTTCGACAAACGTATTGTATTGCTGCACGCTGGATACAAAAGTCATCGAGTACAGTGGATTATGAAACAGTAAACTATCCCTTTGGGACACGAGTATGCCGCAGTCAACAACAACACATAGGAAACGAGCCGCACTTCACGCAACGTTTCTTGTCGCAATGGGCTAATAGAGGTCGCGATTTATCGCGCGACTAAACATTTTTCGTCGACGCATACCCTCTGAGATCGCAGGACCAGATCCTGAGCACAGTTTCTGCTGCAAAGAGCAAGAATTTAAAGTATGATTAGAGAGATTATACGAATATAGATTGCTGTTATTAACTGTTTCGATATGCGAGTGGAACATATGCAGGATTCTGATAACTGTTATAAACAAGGAGAATAAATGGATTGAGTTTTCTCATTATTGAGATTAGGTAAATCGCTGGTATTATATTTTATTGTTTGTAATAAAAGAAATTATTTTAAGAGAGTCATGTTAATACATTCATTATGTAAATTCGATCTAGGAAAAATGTAATATATAAATATAATAAACAAATAATGCGAACATTAAACAAAAATAGCATATATTGTGTAGCTTATCTATATATAGACTTAACAATATATGTAACTCTATCTGATAATTTTTCGTACATTGATAAAAAAAATACAGCAACTGCTCATTATACTATCTGTTTAATAGAACACAGCACACAATTGTCAAATCCAATGCATAGTCTTTACCGTTTTATTTGCTAAAAATCTCTCATTTTATTAAAGAAATCTCCATGAAAATGATATTGATCATATTTTTAAAAATTGCGAGCATGAACTAAGTCGTGTTTCTATTAGCAAATGATATTGAACAAATATCAGTTCTCATCTAGCGATAAATCGCAAAAATTGTTTTCGTTGAGAAATTATAGGAATTTGTTCATTGGAAAAAAAGAGATTTTTGGACTTCCATGAAACATTTTTTAACAGTTGAATTGATATACTTAGTGAAATTGTGTTGCTGAGATATAAATTTTAGCTGGCTTTTGCCATAGTCTCACCCTTCGGGGCCCCTCCCCACCAAATTCGAAGAGCAAATGTGAAAATGTTTAATACCATTATCACCGTGCTAATTATAGGCTTTCTAAAGTTGGCAGATTCATGAATCAACTCACATTTTTAACAAGAGACTTATTAGTTTCAAATCCAATACTATAGCGTTCAACCAAAATTTTCCAAAACAAGATTATTTTTACTTCACGAATTCAACGCTCATATTCGTCATATAAACGACGTGTCAACGACAACTCAACCCAGACAGGCAACTGAATGAACGAAAGATAGCCTCAAGTCATTATCGCAATGTATTGATAGAGTGTCGTCTGATTGCACAAATATAAAAGAGATTCGCGCACTGGCTTCGCACATGTATCGATTCAGATCGATTTTGATCTGTGATACTACTGAAAGTTTCATTAACTTTACATAATAGCGGAAATCAATGATTTGAATAAGTTTCAGAAAATATTCGGTGTAAAATAATTGCATTTAAAGTATTAAATATCACCATCAAGGGAGACAATGCGTCCACACCCATTCAGAGTAATCCATAGAGATACATTTCAGATTTTCTATTCTTAAAATAAGCAAAAAAAACATCAAATTGTACGGTAATTGTTGAGATTCATTGATCAGCTTCACTTCAAGTTAACTCATTACATTTACAGCATTGTCTGCGCAAGCGAAACATGAATCAAGTCTTGATCGCATCAATAGACCAACTTAATAGCATTAACACGGTAAAACGTTTTATTTTCGAGTGATCAGTGAATTGCTGCTGTATTGGGAATAGTATTTTAAAAACGACAACGTTATTGTGCTGTCAGCCTGTGGTTTTAATAAAATTGCCAATTACCAGCATGAGCTCGTTTTAATAATTTTTTTTATATTGTAGGTATGCTTGTTCCACTAGCAAAAATGATGAAATCCATAAAGTAGTATTAATGAAGTTAATTAAAATTTCTTTATCAACAAAGAGCTGGGCTCTGGTTTCTTGGTATTAAAAACATTCTTCATTATAATCTATCATTATTTTTAAATACAATTTATTTAAATACAAAACGTTCTTGCCGTTATACGGTACACAACAGTCGTGATTTAATAGACTGAAAATTTCAAAAATGGCTTCAGACAATAAACGAGAGAATAAAGTACAATCAATGAGACGACTCCGTATTTGGACAGACTATATTCTACAACATAAAGTAATGAGATAGCAATAGAGATTCGCCGATAAAGCCGCTTTGACGATTTATTCGGGCAAAAAATCGGAAACAGTCAATAACTATAACCCTTAAAGTCTCCAGCGATGTTTTTTCTTTTTATGATAATAAATTTAATACTAGAGTAGACTTATACTGTACAAGGTCAATGTCCCGTGATGATATGAATCTTTATTTACCGTGACTATAAAGATCATATATA
>JAQIXG010003500.1:0-14711 GCA_034700105.1 Oconnorella tubifera | reverse complement strand
GGCCAACAAACAACAACAAATCCAAATGGTGGGCCACCTGGAGGTGGTGGCCAACAAACAACAACAAATCCAAATGGCGGGCCACCTGGAGGTGGTGGCCAACAAACAACAACAAATCCAAATGGTGGGCCACCTGGAGGTGGTGGCCAACAAACAACAACAAATCCAAATGGTGGTGGGCCACCTGGAGGTGGTGGCCAACAAACAACAACAAATCCAAATGGCGGGCCACCGGGAGGTGGTGGCCAACAAACTACAACAAATCCAAATGGTGGGCCACCTGGAGGTGGTGGCCAACAAACGACAACAAATCCAAATGGTGGGCCTCCAGGAGCGGGTGGTGGCCAACAAACAACAACAAATCCAAATGGTGGGCCACCAGGAGGTGGTGGCCAAAAAACAACAACAAGTCCCAATGGTGGGCCACCTGGGGCTGGTGGTGGCCAACAAACTACAACAAATCCAAATGGTGGGCCACCGGGCGCAGGTGGTGGCCAACAAACAACAACAAATTCCAATGGTGGGCCACCTGGGACTGGTGGTGGCCAACAAACTACAACAAATCCAAATGGTGGGCCACCTGGCGCAGGTGGTGGCCAACAAACAACAACAAATCCAAATGGTGGGCCACCAGGAGGTGGTGGCCAACAAACAACAACAAATCCCAATGGCGGGCCACCTGGAGCAGGTGGTGGCCAACAAACAACAACAAATCCAAATGGTGGGCCTCCAGGAGCGGGTGGTGGCCAACAAACAACAAATCCAAATGGCGGGCCGCCTGGGGCAGGTGGTGGCCAACAAACTACAACAAATCCAAATGGTGGGCCACCTGGGGCAGGTGGTGGCCAACAAACAACAACAAATCCAAATGGTGGGCCACCGGGAGCGAGTGGTAGCCAACAAACAACAAATCCAAATGGCGGGCCACCAGGAGCGGGTGGTGCCCCACAAACTACAAATCCAAATGGTGGGCCACCAGGGGCGGGTGGTGGCCAACAAACAACAAATCCAAATGGTGGGCCACCAGAAGCGGGTGGTGGCCAACAAACTACAAATCCAAATGGCGGGCCACCAGGAGCGGGTGGTGGCGCGCAAACCACAACAAATCCGAATGGCGGGCCACCTGGGGCAGGTGGTGGCCCACAAACTACAAATCCAAATGGAGGACACCCAGGATCAGGTGGTCAAACGACTTCTAATCCAAATGGTGGGCCACCTGGAGCAGGTGGCCAACCAACTAATAATCCCAATGGTGGGCCGCCTGGGGCAGGTGGTCAACCAACTAATAATCCAAATGGTGGGCCACCTGGGGTGGGTGGTCAACCGACAAATAATCCAAATGGTGCGCCACCTGGTGCAGGAGGCCAACCAACTAATAATCCAAATGGTGGGCCGCCTGGGGCAGGTGGCCAACCAACTAATAATCCTAATGGTGGGCCACCAGGTGCAGGTGGCCAACCGACTAATAATCCAAATGGTGGGCCACCTGGTGCAGGTGGCCAACCGACTAATAATCCAAATGGTGGGCCGCCTGGGGTGGGTGAACCGACAAATAATCCAAATGGTGGGTCACCAGGGGTGGGTGGTGAACCGACAAATAATCCAAATGGTGGGCCACCTGGGGTGGGTGGTGAACCAACAAATAATCCAAATGGTGGGCCACCTGGGGCAGGCGGCCAACCAACTTCTAATCCAAGTCGGGGGCCACCTGGTTAGTTATTGTTTAGTTAACAACTTTAGCTATATATTTCAACATACATTTGCTTTTATTTGATTTGGTACATTGTAATTTCAGATAATTTAATGATAATTAGACTAAGTCGTTATTATTGGTAAACCTCAAGATTGTATTATTTGTCCATTACTTTTGCCTATACTGTTCTTGTTTTCTCTGATTTACGTATTTTTTGTAAAATATACATATTTTCTATGAAGGTAGCTTGATTTCTTCATTATTTTTTATCTCTTAATAAGATTAAAGATAAGAGTTAAATTTTAGATTTTTAGTTCTGTCGACAGTTGTATAAATGTGATTTTGAATTATGTTTTAATTAAAGAGTCAAACTGCCGGACAACTCAAGAGGGAACAGAATACATAGGAACCATCGACATAGCCTATAATGGACAACAGTGTCTGGCTTGGGTAGATCAGCCTTATTTTTCTGGCAACATGTTTCCTGAAAATAGTCTCGTTTTAGCGAAGAATTACTGCAGAAATCCTAACAATCAACCATTCGGACCATACTGCTTAATTATTGATCCCTTTAGAGGTCTAGTGGCTGAATATTGCATCGTCAAGTTCTGTGGTAGGTCCATAACTCAATATATTAAATATATATTGGGCGTGATAATTTGTGTAAGAATAGTAATTTTGAAGTTTAGCTTATTCCAGCTATTAAATGACTTAAAATATTGGTCACTTTTCATGTTAGGTAACATAGTGGTTTTGAGAAAGTCAAACACTCCAATTATGACATTATAACTTTAACTGTTGTCTACACCGACTAAAACAAATCATTCTGGCTTATTTAATTGGCTTCCTTACTACTTTCGAAGTTTTTTTTAAAATGTGTGTGTTACTTTAACACGATATTTTTAACATTACTTTATCTGATAGCTATATCATTGTATTTGTACAAAAGAAATTCTTGTTTTTCATCAGATCAGTCTGGTTCATTACCTCCCGGATCTCAGTCTCCACAACAGTCACCAGCTACCCCTCCGACTCCTAGTCGACTTCCTACAACGAACAACTCTGGATCTCAAACACCTCCCACCCCAGGTAAACCAATTTCTACAACAACCACTACGTTTTCGCCTCAAATTACAGTTCCCATTCCGGAAGACTTTACGAACAACCAAATTCCAATATCTGTGATGGTAGAACCTTTTTCTGCTTCAAATCCAACATCTCCTGGTTCTTTTGATTCTCATCCTATTAATACTGACTTCTCAGGCCCTGGTGGCCCTGGTGGGTCATTACCAACAATATCCAATGCTGTTGGAAATCCTGGGCAAGGCTCTACAACAACTCCATCTGGATCTGGAGGTGGATTGGGTCAAACTTCTCCTACAAAGCTCTCTGGGGGATCTGGCTCTAACCCAGGAGGACCAATGAATCCGAATTCTTCAACAAAATCTCCAGCAGGATCTGGATCGGGTAATCCAGGGGGTCAAGCTTCTACAAAGCCTCCATCAGGGTCAGGCAACTCAGGGGGATCTGGATCAGGTAACCCTGGGGGATCTGGGTCGGGTAACCCAGGGGGTCAAGCTTCTCCTACAAAGCCTCTTGCTGGATCTGGACCTGGAGGCGCACCTGGACCTGGGGGCGCACCAGGTCAAGCAGCTGCAACACAACCTTTCGATGGATCAGGTAAAGTTATTTTATTTCCTGTATAGTTTATTTAATATCTGAAATACATATTTGAACTTTTATTTAAAGATCTGCAACTTGAAAATTTTATGAGCCTACTAATATGTTTGATATATGTGTAATGATTTAAGTCCTTTGCTTTATTCCTTTCTTTACAATATAAGACCTTAATGAATCTTTAGTAAGAATGAATCCTGTTTAGTCCGATCAAATGAATTAATCCGATCTATTTCAACGTATGTAATCACACAACAACAAATTTGAATATTAGAGAGTAATGCCAACCGCTGCAAACTAGTAATAAAAAGTAAAAATATACATGTAAATTTATGTAAAACACTTAAAAATGTGTCAAAATTTAAGTATATAAATCTAACATCAATCTTTTTCTGCAAACATATGCAGGCTCCGAAAACTTAATAACCCATACTCCTGACACGTCACAGGGTTTAAGCCTAGCAGCCATCGGCGGTATCATAGCGGGCGTATTGGGCGGAGCACTGCTCCTCTCTTTGCTACTCTGTTGCTGCTGTTGCGATTTTTGTCCTCCACTTTTTACTGATCCCAATGATCAAAAACGCAAAGAGAATGACAATAATCATGTTATTCTTCCTCCAATTTATCTGTATAATGGGTTGTATCGGCCACCCCCGCTGTATTATAGGAGACGGCCGCCACCTTGGGTGAGTCAGCAATTTATGATTTATAATTGGCCTGTGTGATTATAAATTTTAGGATTTTTTCCTGTCATTTAGTTACTGCATGATATGTCCTATTGTTGTCATTTGGACATAATTTAATTACATTTAAGTACATTTATGATAAATTACATGTTTATTATTATTGTCTCGTTTTTGCTTTGCTAGTTGTAGTGTTGTCATTTAGATTTGTGACTTTGGTTTTGAAGAAATATTCGATCGCTTTCTTCGTTAATGAACTTAATTATAATCTCTGGTACAGTGTTAGAAAACTTTAAAAATACTTATTCTAGTCTTAGCATATATTTCGAAAGTTTTTCAAATGGTTATAAATTTTGGCCTAGATCCAGATTCGCGAATAATTATTACTACAAAAATTTATTACAAGCAACCTACTTGATGTTTAATTGAAAGCAATTTTAATAAACTTATGCAACTGAATAATTCTTTATGTAAAGCAGTAATTTTCTGTTATTTTTAGGATCCTAGATCTCGCACCGGTGGTAGTAACTTTAACAGCGATTTCCCTTTACGTTACGCCCCTCGATTTTAACTTATAAACTTTAGAACAGTAAACTGAATGTAAGTTTTATAATGCGTGCGGGGTTTTAACTCAATTTTTAACTTTGCATGGGCCGTTTCGAAACTAAGTAATTATTTAAATAAGGTATTGTTTTTAAAGCAAAGGTAGTTTCAACTATATTTTTATTGTTGTTTATTATCGTTGGACTTCATGAGTATCTTATAATTTATGGTATTTTAAATCTATTGTTAATAGGCTTACCGAGATTAATTTGAATAAAGAATGTAGTTGTAGATATTATTGAGTTGTATGAAGGATTAGATTTATTACATTTATAAATGCCAATAAATAAAATGCTTCAGCATTGCTCACATATAGGATACGTCTGCTATAATTGGTATTTTTCAAAGCTTTCTTATATAAATATTATCTCAGTTGTATAGATAAATGTTGCTGTTTTAGATAAGTTGTAAATAATAAATAATCGTTTTGACAATTACTGTATTTAAGAGAAAAAACACCAACACAGTTTCAAACTTTTATTTCAAGAAATGATTACAAGTGTATAATTAGGAAGGCATCAAAATAACAAAGTTAATAAAATTCAGTCAAAATAATTGCTGATTTCTGATACATAAGATTTCATATGAAATATTGAATTAAAAACAAAACGAGCTGAAATTGTAAATTAGACAGTATATATAACAATATCTGTACAAAATGCTGTCATTCGATGTTATTTTAATACTAACTATTAGCATTAATACTATCGTATATAATAATTTAAATATTTATATATGTTTAATAAAAAAGCATTCAGACGCAAACACATCCATATGTTTGTATATACATTGCATATGTGTGTATTATCATATTTGTTCCAGTCATAAACATACATTTACATATAATGAATCCATATGAATTCATTCATAATAAATCTAATATTAAACATGAATAATATTAAAATTACATAAGGTATGCACTATATACTATACACTAAGTAAATAAGTATATATACTTAATCATATATTAAGTCAATCTGGATTAGTAATACTCATTAATAACTAAAAACTACTTTGTACAAAGAAATGCATGCATAAACTTTATACTAGTTTCCTTGTAGTGTATAATACAAGGAAACATCAGAAATTTAACTGGATCCCTATTAAAAATCCACGCATATTCCATTTGCAGTCAAAAATAATGAAAGATTCAAAATATCAGAGACATAAACAAATTCTGTAATAAAATTGATACATTTTTGTGCGTAAGTCCAAGTGTTTAATTATATTTTAACTGTCATTTATACCCCCCCCTCCGTCTTAGTAGTGCCGAAGTGCCCTGAAATATGTACCAAAATTAAAATTATGGCCCAAATATGTAATTATACTATATAAACTTTGCTCAGAAACTAAGACTAAAAATTCTCTCTTCACTTGAAACAACAAAGTTAACATGATTGCTACATCGCAAATACGAGCAAATGAAATACCAAACGATATATATTATAAAATATATTAAATATATATACATTGAATATAATTAAATATTACTTTCTACAAAATTAATTCATATTATTAATGTGCGTTTTAATTTGTTTAATATTCTAACTAGGAAAATTCAATGCATTTGAAATAATAATTCAGAATTCAAGATTTTCATCTAAATTTGATCAAAACGGAACAACCTGTTGCAAAGTACGTGCATTAAATCTGTAGCATTCAATGTTGTCAAACTTAAATTTAAATTCACTGAAATTGTTTGCAATGCTTAAAGTTCTATCTATTTTTTATTTTAGCATAATAGATGCACATTTGAATGATAATCCTATCCAAATTATTTAAAAGCAGAACCTGTAGAACTTGAAATCTTTAAAACTTGATAAACATGTACAGACTTTTGTACAAAACTCAAATTTCGATGAAATCATAAAGTTGTAAAACAAATGCAGTTAATAATCGAACACTGATTTGTAAAATCATAAATTCCGAACACAAAATAAAATGATCACGCAAATATACACTGGACTGTTGTGAGCGATAAAATATTACAATACGATATAGATTTATGCATAAGTGAATAATTGGCCAATTTATTAAGGATACTAGATAATATGCAAAGCAATACATTACGTGATTGAATAATTAAATATTTAATTATTCAAATTTAACTACTGCTGCCAGATTAAAGGAAAAAATATTAATTTTTCAACATTACTGTTTTTCAATGAATAAAAACATTTCACATATATTACACACTATTTGAAAGTATAAATTGTATAAATTAAATCATATTACTTTAAAAATCCAGAAATTTATTGCAATCACAAAAGTAATTTTAACTTCAAAAATAAGCGAAGAACCATTCACTAGTTTGAAAATCATTGAAAGCAATTCAGGATATTATTGAAACGACTTTAAACTGACATACATAAAATGTTTTTTGATCTATAATATAACATAGATTATAAATAATACGACATAATTTATTCAATTCGATTAAAATGCATGGTGAAACTCAAAACTACACAATAGATAAAGTCAAATAAAAATCGACTAGACTTAAATTAGATCGCGAATCAGCATCCTATAATCATTTTCGAACTCTACAATTGGCCAATCAATTCAGCCAATAGCAAGCGTCTGGCGGGATTTAAATTTACAAAACTTATATTGTAGATAAGTATCAACTTAAAAACAGTAAATTGCACCAATATTCACATAACTCAATGTTATATGAATATTGTATTTTTTCTTTAAATGCAAAAACTTTGTAATAACCATAGTGGCTGAAATATAACATTAACCAACTGAAAACTTATGCTTATATAAACTTATTTACCATCTCATAATTATCTGCATGTGATTTCGTACATAAAAAAATATATGCCTCGCATATATATGCAGTATATATCACTTGTATATATGCCATTTAACAAATGTGAAACAAGGCAATTGCGTGTGTTTGTGAAGCGCGTATACTAGACAGTGCTTTCATGTCCGGTTAAAACGAAAAGATTACAAGCAACAGTTGGATCACCAAGCGGTCTATTCTCAAGAACAATCACTCTATAAAACAAAACAAAAATAAAATTTATAATAAAGAAATAATGAGCTTAAGTTTGTGACAATAAATCGTGCAATTTGAGTCGCATAATTACGCACACTTGCTGCACCCTTTATCAATTTATTTATCTTATTCAAAAAAGGTATGTTTTACAACAATTTATACATATTTAAGGATCATATACCAAACTTTTATTTCAGAAATTATTTTTCTAGATAATCAAGAAGATCAGCTTAAAATAACAGATTTTATTTTATATCAACATAAAAAAATATCCGGATTCAACTAGCCTACGCTGCAAAATGCTAAATATCCGCAAAGAAAGTTATTGGTAATAATTAAATATATAGTGCTGAATACAATGAGCAAAAGACAAGAAATAAATGCACACCTATCTGAGCCCAACAAGCGATATACACTTGTCCTATCCTGATTGCAAATCTCTTGCGTTACCTTACAAATAAAGCAGCAAATTAGCAAAAACAAATTAAAAACAAATTAAAAATAAACCACATTTATACAAAAAAACATATTATAAAAATAGCCATTGAAATGCATAAAACCTATTTAAGATCTATTATAATATTGAATATAAACAAATTATAATGATTTCTGAATGTAGCAATGATATTAAAGAACAAAGTATTGCTCGCATAAAAGTAATACCTATAATTACTAATTGCAAACTCTAACTTCTTATCAATAATTATACACATTATTAACTAAACTAATTAATTAATATTACACAAACTAGTAAAAACAAACAGTATGCATTATCAACTACTAATAATTCGACAGTAATATCATAGTATTTATATAATTTTATCGCGAGTTTGCAACACTGTATTATAAATAAATTTTTATAATTTGCACAACCTCGTTTGTTTTAAAACTTCTACCCTGCATGCCGTGCCTGTGAAAAGCCAGAACACTTTCTTGAAGGCAAACTGTTGCAAACAAAAGAATGCATTAAATAAATGCGAAAAAATTGAACAATAGTAAAATGCATTCAGTCGTATACGCACATTGGAATAATTCAAGGTACAGAAATTTTCAACAGCATATCGGATTAATCAGTAAAAATATTTTAAACTCCAAATGAAACAATTTATCTGAATAAGTGAGCGGAGTAAATGAAAAGTAAAGCCACAATAACATAAAGTAATGAGTTAAAGTTACAAATAAATTAAAAACTGAAATTTGCAACAAGGATTTATATGACGAGAGATTAAACACTAGAGATACAAAAGCAGATTGACTTACACGAAAAAGACGCAATTATAATATTTTAAATGAAAAACCGATACGTATCATTTTCAAATAAGAAATATTTGTATTTTTCTCATGTTTTTGTCAGTAAATAAGACGTTTACCTAAAGAATCGACTTTAAAGTCAAAGCGTAATTCAGTCGGAAGTCGTCGCGTTGTTTTTATTCGTCCATTCATGTGTACAACTCTCACTCGATCTGTAATTGTAGATGACATTTTATTCCTATAATAATATCTATTCGTGATATAACATATAAAATACCTATTCGTGATATAACATAAAATATCTATTCGTAACTATATCAATGATTATCGATGAGTATATGATACTAAAACTACAAAAAACAAATCACTAGGAAGATCATTTCATTCTTAAGCTAGAAATAACAATCCTATATAATAATCTTGTATTAGTAATTTTCAATGAAAATTAATTAAATAACAATTAACAAAGCAATTAGAAAATTAACAGACTATTAATTTCCTTGTAACTGTCTTTCTATTATATGCATAAAATTTCTATAAAAGATACCGCATCTGAAACACATATTATATCTATATCCTGCATATCTTTATCAGATTATAAAGTAATGAAGTACTTAGTAAACTAGAGTTTACTTTAAAATGTAAAAGTTTATTTTTTACTCTAAAAATACTGACTTACTGTCGTAACAAACAAAAACGGAATCTTTATCAACTTGCGATAAGTGTACAACGTCTAAAGGATCATTGTCTGAAATGTTAAAAAAGTAAAATAGCTTAAATTGCCGTTGTGTCAAAATTTAAAAAGACAACAGTTGTAAAAAATATTCATACATATGTACATACATTGTACAATAAATATACACTATATTATAAAAATCACTAAATACAAGCCATATAATATAATATTTAATATAATATCATTTTAATTCTATACAACATAAAATTAAACTGAAAATAACCAACCTGAATTAACTTCCATGATCCAGTTATTGGTCGAATTTAAATTGATCAGATCAAAGTTGACGGAAGTCTGATCGTCACTGAAATGAATCAACATTAATACCAACTGCATCAGGTTTAATCGCAATCAATAAAATGTTTAATGACTGACGATTTCAATGAAATTAAAAGCTCGTTTCTTAAATTTGAGAATAAAATGTCCTTTTATCTTGTATCAAAATAACGTCACAAATATTATTCATGTTCGGTTTCTTTCTTTCCTTTAATCAATGCAAGAAATGATAAAATAAAACATTTGGCATAATGGCAACAAAGATGTCATTAATACGACGAAAAATAAATGTTGAAATATAAATCATAAAAAATAAATGATGAAAAACTAACCCTTTGCGCACACCGATGCATAACAGAGGGTACTCCAGCTCTGGCGTTATAAGCATTTCAAACACATTTAACGGCTGCGTTATTGGACAATCGAATACCTAAATACAAAAAATAATAGATCAATAAATGGGTCAATCGATCAATGAGTGGGTCAATAGGTCAGTAAGTTAGTCAACAGGTCAAAAAAGATGGGTCAATAGGTCAATACGATAATAATAAATCAATAAATAGGACAATAGGTCAATAATAAAAACTGATAAGAACAAAAAAAAATTAAATAATCCAATTTAGCCACAACTTGCCTTCAGGAGCATAAATTTGTTGAGCGGATCGTACCACTGCATTAGAAAGATACCGGTTGGTACAATACCACAAAGATACCGGTAGCCGTTATAAGGATTGCGTCCGACACTACATCGGCTGCAACCACGCGTCTCTGATACTTTAGTAGTGCTCACGTATTTACTATAACGCGCAAAGTAAACAAATGGAAAAAATAGAAATAGAGGTTCTTCGCAGAATTGGTAGAAAGTTAATTTTTATTAATTCAGAATGATGATAGAAAGTTTATAAGTAGAATGCTATATCAAAAAATGCATTAACTGTAATTAGAGAATAAGATAAATATAAGCTAAAATTTATTGATGGTTATAAGATAATATATAAAAATTAAATTGTTAAATAGTTAATAATTCACCAGTGTTTAATTACTAAAAAACAAAGAAATAACTGCTATCAATATAAATATTTGAATAGATTAATTATTTTCTAGCACTTTCTGATTCGAGTTAAATGATTTCATTTATTACAGATTTAGATGTATAAAATGATCGACTGAATAAAAGAACGCACCGAGGGACGAGTTTTACAGGCATTCGATCGACTGTGTGAGAGAAACGATGATTGTGTCGATTATGCAGCGACAGCAATTCGTGTCGATATAATGATGGCACTTTACCTGACGCGTAAATTAAAAACCAAGGAAATTTAATATGAAGAAAATACAGTTTTAGCAAATAAATTTTTAATAAAACAGTTTGAATTTCAAGAGATAGACAGAAGGATGGATATAGAGACATACAGTCAGAGAGACAGACAGACAGATATTCAGTGAATATAAAATATATTTAATAAATATATATTAAATGCATGAGAGATAATAAGACATATAGACAGGTAGAACAAGAGATACATAAGCAGTGACAGAGACAGAGAAACAGAGCAACAAAATCATAAAAAAATAATAATGAATATCAAATAAATCAAAATTAAATCTAACAGGCTCTACAAAATATGCACAAAAAATATCAACAACAGAAACCTGTAATAAACAACAAATAATTGATTGGTTTACGATTTAATAAAATAGCAATTTAATTAAAGAATTAAACAATTTACTTACCAGATAATGACATCATGATATCCTTGACAATATAAAGCCAGAGACATCTCCTGGCATATAACTACAACACAACAAAACTCTCCTTTAAAATATACAGATATTTAAAATACGGTACATTTCAAACACAAATTTTTAGATGCTTGTTTGTAATCTACTGTATTTTCAATTTCTGTCCATTATTTTGCTTGGCATGCCTTTTAATTAATGCCAAGTATTTCATATGCCTGGCATTAATAACTAGTGTTTCAGCGCGTTAAAGAAAATGTAGCAATATTTTAAGCAGGAATTTACATTACCTAATGATATACCAATTTAAAGAATACAAAATATTTCTTTGAATAAAGTAAGATATTAATACAAATTTAAAGAATTAAATTCAAAAATTAGATATTTAAAGAATTAAATATCAAAAAATAGATATTTAATCGAATAAATTAAGATATTAATGCGCGATACTCACAAGTTCCATTGTGTTTTCGTGTATTTCATTTAGATTTAGTGTATAAATGCCTTCTGCTGCTCCGATCAAAATATGCTGATCTAAATACAACATTTTTCCAGCAGATATAATCACGCATGTAATTTATATATAATGAAATCTGAACAAGAATTAAGCAGCGATTTTATGAAAGTATATCCTTGAAATACTGTCAAGAGATAACAAGCTTTTGATTTAAGGTTTTTCTGTAAGTGTAAAATGCAAATTAGAACTTTATATTTCAGTGATAAAGCCTTTGTCTCTTATACAGTATCATGTAAACTTGATGAAAATCTTTTGCATTCTGTAAATTAGCGTAAATAACCCTAACTTCCTAACCCTAACCCTAGCGTGAATAAGAGTTAAGTAATAAGTGTACTTTGAAAGTTATATGAACTAAAACATACCATATAAAGAACTGATTAATGCACAATGACTAAAATCAATCTCTGTATAATGAAAAAAGTCTCTATATAGTAACATAGAAAAAAAAACAAGAAACAAAGAAAAGACCTTTAGTTTCAGGGTGAACCCAGCTAGCTGTACAGTTAATATGCAGAGGGCAGCCGTTAAAAATCTTTGAAAAGCAAGCTCCCATCTGCAATATCATTATAAACTAATCCATAAAATATCTAACAATATTTACAGTCAACTAACAGTAGATTTTATAACGAAATGTAATAATTGTTTTACAAATTCCGTTTTCATTAGATAAGAATGAAGTTAAAAATCTAACTAATCGCCCAAATTTTTTATTAGCCACACTTGTTCGAACTATTAACTTACTGTATATTGTATAAACTGTCTTCAACTATTAAACTGTCTTTATATTTTTCCTGTTTTAGTACTGTCATTAAAAATTGCGAGTTATTTAAAAAAAAATCTACCTATACATATTTCTAATATTTATAATTACAATTTTCGAGTACTATAATCAGCGTATTACCACACAAGAGTAAACTATTATGATATGAAAACTGATTCATAGGTTGATTAAAACTAAAATATAGCATAAAAGTATTCGAATAAAAGAACAAAAAATAGCAAAGCTTACCTTGACTTCAGGTGTTGGAGGAAGCCCATTACTAAAAGGTCTCTGAAAACAAAGTAAAATTAACTTTCGTAAAAATATAGTGCAGATTATACAAAGCAAAATAAAAGTACTTAGGTAATATATAACTACAACATCAATATATTGAACAGCGTAGTCAAATTACACAGTAAAGAATTCGACATTTAAAATACATTGTAAACTTTAGCAATTAAGTGCAAGTATAATATAATAAAGTAAATTTTAAAAACATAGAATTAAAGAGCATCAGCAGCGATTAAAAGAAATTCTGCTCATTTTACTACAAACAAAAAACAAAAATTGAAACTCACAGTTTACAAAAACGTATCAAAAGCTTAAATTTAAATCAAAAAGCCAAAAATATTGATATAACTAACGCAAATATACTAGAAGCAAAGCCTAGGACATAAAACTAAAAGCAAAACTTATGAAACAAAACTAACAGTTGGCGTTTTTTTATCCCTCCTTGTCCTAGGAACACCCGACACTAACCCTCCTCCCCTTCCTCCCCCCACTGGGGTATCAATTGCAATCGACCCTCCCTCTAATGATTCCTCCGATATTTGTCTCTCAGGTGTAAGCCCATTGACACTTGACACGCTATGCGGAGTGTCATCAAGATCCGAGTTAGACTGGGTGTCATCTGTTATCTGAGTGACAGAATAGAATTTGGAGAATTCCGGAATTTCCATGGGAGATGGAATATGCAAGGAAGATGGTTGATATTTTATAAGCAAAATATTTAGCCATAAGTTGGCTTTAAATTAAATTTTATTATTATTTTTTTTAACCTAATTAAAATTTACAAATCTAATCTAATAAAAAACTTTAATTTAATTTTAAACTTGTGTTCTAATTAAAATTTGAAACTAAACTTAACCTAGGTTAAAAACTATAGATTCTATTTTATTGACAAAACTATAAATATTTAATAATTAAAATGTAATTATTATAATTAATTAATTCAACGCAGATGTTGCAAAATCTTAAAATTATAATCGACCATAATTAAATCAACAAATCTTCGCAAAGCTGAAATAATAAAATGCTAAGCTGATAAAAAGTGCAGCGAACTATTTATAGTCTGTGCATTTTGAAAGCTTAACTAATATAACAATAAAAACAACGCTATTTTATTAGCTAACCTTTTGCGAATCAGTCTGCCATGATGTAGCGCTAAGTGGAAGAGTTGCTCTATGAAATAAACATCAAAGATTTAATAAATCAGAAATTTAAAACTATCTTGCAGCTTCAAAAACTAAGAATAAACGTTAAAAAAAGCTAAAATCAAATAATCAAAGTTTCGCTTAAATGCAACAATGTTTTCTGATGCTTAAAGCTATTAGTTTAATGAAAAAATTCTAATATTATCGATGTGCTAATTTGTAAAATTCAAAACAGATATGGCTAAAATCATCCATAGATTCGAAAATGGTAAAAAATGAACAGTCTTAAATAAAGGCTGAAAATATGAATTTAAACTGTAATTTACAGTCAGTTA
>JAQIXG010003499.1:0-14713 GCA_034700105.1 Oconnorella tubifera | reverse complement strand
GATCTCACACTTTCTTAGACCCCCCCCCTAGAGCGTGACGTACTTTATGGACGACCCCTAATATGTTTCTCGTTTCATTTTCTTTCCTTGTTTTATTCATGTGTGCCCTTAATTGAAATCATTCAGTCGTGTTGTCAATACCATGAAAGTCGTTAGATACTTTTAGTAAGTTTTGCCTATACTTTTTTTAAAACTTATTCAATATCTGAAGCAAAATGTTAGAGTCCCTATGTCAATGTTAATTTCAGTCAACTTTTTACAATGATATTGTAAACTATTAATTGATTGTGCAATCATCATAAAGCTAATACAAGATAAAAATATATAAGATAGTTAAAAGTTAAAACCAGGTAAATGTGAGGATCAGAATTAGGCCTACTTATAGGCCTATACATTTAAAATTACAGGTTATTCAAATGCCACTGAGGAACATTTTCACACCAACATTCGGAACAACCAAATTTTCGTTTCATGTTTTCATGGATTATTCTATTATTAATTTTACTTTAACTATCTCATTCTTCGCATGAAATAACGCTACAAACTTTTGTTATTAACTTGAAGCCAGTGGCGAAACCAAGCGGCTGCATATATACGGTTGTGGTGATGGTTATAATCCCATTGTAGATAAAATAAAATATATTAAATGTGTTTGTTTAGTGCAACATGCGCCCTCTCCCTCCCCCCTGTGACGATTAAATGAACAAATCTGTAAGAGATACAGATTTTAGGAAAAAATCTTGCTTTGTATTTAAAAATAAAACCGTATCTGACATTAGTGAGGTACATGAATTGTATAACAAACTAATCGTTTTAATTTATTAATAAAGTACAGATTTGGGGTTATCACAAACACAGTTGTAATCTAAATAGGTCTATATCATATACTTTTTGAAAGAACCCCTCCTCCCCCAATACCCTTTTGTGAAATTCATCTCTAATCTCTTCCCTGCAGATGCACCGTTCACTGCAGCTCAGTTGTAGTTCAATTCCAGACAGTTGTTTAACATTTAGAACTCAAATTAGGCTTAAAAGAGCTATGCATTCTGTTGCTTAGAGGGGTATCAGGGAATTTGAATTTCATATATTCAATTTTTAAGGAAAAATTTAAACTCTTTAAATGGTCAACTTTAAATTATGATAATATACGGTGTAATTTAATTTTATTGTAATTTTACTTGCGTTTCGTTGGTTAATTTACAATAGATACTCTCTGAAAAATAACCTATAAGTTATAGTTCTTCAGAATTGTTCTGAATTATATATTAGCATAAAGTCATCACAACCAATCAAGAAAAATCTTCAAATAATTAGAAGACAATTAAGATAAATTATAGTAAAATGTATATTTTATATTGATATCTAGAAACTATAATAGTTTCTAGATATCAATATACAATATATATTCTAGTATATTGAATAATTTTCGTTATACGAGTTATTAATTACAATGAAATTATTATAATCCATCAAATGAAAATCTTTCTATTCGCCTTTGTCCTATCATCAGACAACTTCACTTGCAGCTGAAGCGGGCTAACCTTACGGCTTAGCAGATACAAACATATGCAAAGAATTTCTTTAGAAACATGTGCTGAGATCAACTTAAGTAAGTCACAGAATTCAAGGGCACTGTATGCTACTTCGAATTGAAACAATGTTTTTAGATTTAAAACATTTTTTAAGAGACTAACTTTAAATGAGCTATGTAAACGTTTTACTAACTGTCTACATATTGTATTATTATTTTGCAGCAAAAGCAGGCCTATAAGAATATTTTATTTCATTGCTGTTGTTTTGTTTATGTATACTGTAAGCTTAACAATAGCTGTAAGATTCTGTAATAAAATATAAAATTATAAAAGAGTTCTAAATTTTAATGTGTAATTAATAAGCGTTGTTTTAATTTACAGACTGTATAGGCACTCAGTTATTTTAAAACAATTACACTATTCAGATCTATCGTGGAGCTATTCTATAAGTAACTTCAAACAGAATTTGACTTCTTATTACAATAGTACAATTCAAGATGGCCGATAATTCAAAGATTCGCCTTATAGTAGATGACGTCATTAAGCCTGTATTGGATGACAGAAAGTACCGAGGTTTAGAACTGACCAATGGGATGAAAGTTTTACTTATTAGTGACCCAGAGTCTAGCGTTTCAGCTGCTGCTGTTGACGTCCAAGTTGGTCAGTATTCCAAATAACTTAAACCACTTTGTCTAATGGATATTACTTTGTCTTATTTAATCATTAGCCTGTATAATGTTTTATCATTATTTAATTAACATGATTTCATAAAAATGTTAATGATAACTTTGATTATAGGATTGTAGATTACGTAGCTGTTAATCAAGAGGACTGTTTATAAAGAGAATGGTTCATCAAGACGACTGTTGTGCTTAGCAATTAACATTGACCCAAATTGACATGATTGCATACTATATAATATATTATATATAAATATGATATGCATTCTATATGATGTTCATTTGTAGGTTATATGTCAGATCCAGAAGATCTACCAGGACTTTCACACTTGTGTGCAGATCTACTCATAGGATCATTGGCTGAGGTCCTTTAAAAATTAAATATTTTTTTGTCTAGTAACATTTTGAAATGTTCATTATATTCTGTGGCTGACAAATATATGGGATGACAAATATATATATATATGTGTATATGTTATCAAGTAATTTTGTTGATCTATGTATTGTTTGTTTATAGTTTCTTTTAATGCAAAGTGGAAGCGGTCATTCAATGTTGATGGAGGCATGTTCTGGGTTCTATTGTGATATTGCTTCAAAGAATTTAAAGGATGCCCTTGCAAAGTTTGTGTTTTAATATGTTCACATAACTTTGCTTATGAATTGCTAACTTTTGATTAAAAATGGTTCAAGCTTTATATGTGCAAAAACTATACACTATAAACTATAGTTTATGAAGGACTTCGGGACTTATAGTTTCATCTATTGGCTTCTAAAATTCCAATTTACAGGACATCATTACCATAAAAGATTTTAAGTAGAATTTACTACTGTGGTAGATCAATAGCAGTATATGGACAATGTATAAATATGTAAATGAATGTAAATAATGTTAAGATTACAACTTTAAAGCTGTATTTTGATGTTCAATTTGAAGGTAAAAAAAGTAAACCAAATAAAAAAAGAGTAACAAACTGTAACCAAACATTTTATGGTTTATAATCCTTAACTTATCTATGTTAATCAAAAAAAACACAGATTGATTGTTTATCTAAATTTATCACTGCATCACTGCTATGAATTTTTGGGAAATATCACAAAATTTACGTTAGGTAGGTCTTCACTTACTTGTTTCCTAATTTAAATGATTATCATTTATTTAGTATATGTATACACATTTATTATTCTATTTAACATTTTCCTGTAGATTCTCGCAGTTATTCATCAACGCGCAAAATGTATTCAGTGAAGAACCTGTAAAGTTTATGATAGAGCAGCTGAATGCTAGACATGAAGAAAATCTGCAGTTTGACATTCTTCGCATTGAGCAGCTTGAGAGGTCTCTCTGCAAGCCCGGACATGATGTCTGCAAGTTTCCCAGTGGTTAGTGTTAATATTTCATTTTATGGTTTCTTTATTATTAAGATTCGGTTTAATTAGTATCTTAATGATTTTAGTTTTTAAATTACCTTCTATGTATTTTTCTTTTAATGTATGCTGCACTCTGGTGAATGAATATCACAACTATTACTTGCAGGTAACAAAACAACATTGCAAAAATTGCCAAAAGAGAGAAATCAAGATGTTTGTCAAGAACTTGTCAAGTTTTATTCCAAATACTACTCGGCTAATTTAATGTGCCTTGTCGTTCTAGGACAACGTATGATTTTTACATTGTGTCTGAATGAAGTATAAGACAAATTAAATATAATTATAGTAATAAATCTGGATCTTCATTGATTTAACTTCACGAAACTTTGTTTTGGAAAGAGGAATCATATACTTATAAATCTCTTGTATCAAGATAGATGCATAAAGGCTGATGCATGAATTACCTTGATGATGTTATAATTTGTTGCAAACAGGTGATCTTCATGATCCATTTAAAATTTTAATATTTAATAAATTAGTTATTTAATTCTACAAATTATTCATTTTCTTTTGTGTTATGTTTTTCCAATATTTATATTGCTTGCACTCTCGCAATAAGATAAATTAGGCTTTATCTTTTTGCATAATGCATGGCTCTGCTTACAGAATCTATTGAGGAGCTCACTACATTTGTATCGGAGTCATTCGGTGAAATCCCGAGTAAAAATGTAGCCAGACCTGAGTGGACAGATCATCCATGTGGACCTAATGAAGTCAAGGTATTTGCAGGGAGACACGTGAGAAGGGGGAGAGTAACCTCCTACCCAAAATGATGCATTAAATCTAATAGAGCTAACAATAATATGATTCAGAGTAAATTTTCTATCAATATAGTTACAATTGTGATAATATTGGATGAAATATGCTCATCTTAATCATAAACACCAGGAACATACAGTGCAGTGATAGTTACATTGAGCAGTGTACATTTTAATATATAAAAAATAAACAAAAACTTGGAAAAAAATTACAGGCAGAAATATAGAACTTCTGAGAAGGGGATTTCTGCTTGTTGTTAGCAAAAAGTATCATTTCGTTCTTCTATTGTACACTTTGATCTAATTCAATTTTACATGGAATGTAGATGCATTAATTACTAATGAAAATATTATATTCATTTATTAGTTTCATATTCCTTTACTTCACAATTGCCCTACATTTAGATTTGAGCCTTTCATTAAAAAAATTAACTCATCAACTGAAATTATATGCATTTATAATTTTAGATATTTAGATATTTTTTCTATTTAGAAAGTCTGCAAAGCAGTCCCAGTGGACGAGGAGATACTTGTTTTCAACATAAGCTGGCCTATCCCTGATTTGAAAGGTTCTGCGGATAATTTTCAAAGTTCCGTAAGTTTGCCAACAACGCAAAATTGTTAACTAAATATGCATTACACTCGAGATAAAGTTGAAATATTTCTGTGAAGAATGATGACTGATAAACTTAATAATAACTACATATAGTTTACAGAAATAGATAAGTAAACTTATTGGTAGTTGTAAAAAAATATTCATATGAAGCATTTAAGGTAGAAATATTACTATAATATCCCAAGTGATGTACCAGCTTTATTAGTATACTATGCTACAATGTTGTACTCATTTTATTTTTACTTGTATATGAATGAAAAGTGGTAATTTCAGTACAGCTGTGAAATTATAACTAATATGTTTATTTGTTATAAATCTGAATCGTTGATGTTTAGGTTAATTCTTATCTTATTCGTCTCTTTGATCGAAATGGACCCGGAAGCTTGAAATCGGAGCTCAAAAACAGAGGTTAGTTTGTTCTTTTAAGAGAAAACTGTGACTTTCTGACACTGTAAGAAATGAAGCGAAAAAGTGTAGTCATATTTTAAACTAATATGACAACATACTTTAGATCCACTTGCACAGTCTGTGGGGGTTGATCTATGTTGATTTTCCTGTGAGCGATGGGGCATTTTAAAAATTAAAGTTATATATATATATGTATAGATTTTATTCACCGAACAAATGGTAGACAATCATAGTAAACAGAAAATCAAAATACAATAAATAAACGACAAAATTAAATTAAATGTCTTGCGCGAGTATATAGTAATCACTCTATATGACAAAAAAGACAAAAAAATTACATAAGTGCATACAATGACTTAAAAAATCAAATTACAAATGATAAATAATTATTACTGCTGAAAATAATCGCACTGTTATCAAACTTTCTTCAAATTTTCTCCAAACTTTTTGCTTTATTATATTTTTTGAATCTTCCGGTGAAAAGTTGTATTTGTTTATCAATGATTTTAGTTATAGAAATGATACACATTGTAAGCCTGTAATTTAGTCTTTCGTTAAGTATATCCCAATATACATTCCTCTGTGACTTCTGCAATATAATGCATATTCTGCAATATTCGCAGTTAATCCATAATTCATCATATAAGTAAAGATTTATCAACATTTGATTTATTAAATTCAGGGAAAAAGTACCAGTTTTTAAGTCAGAGATTGAGCCTTATTGGCTTTCGATTAATGAATTATTTAATTATTTGTTTTGAATTATAAAAACTATTAAACTATATGTTGTAGGCTGGATAACGTACTGTATGGGATTTGATCAGCAGAGGGTCAAGGGATTCTCATTCTTTGTTGTAAGCATTGAGCTTACAAAGGAAGGAATTGGTATTATAATATTTTCACTTTTGATACATGTTTGTTTAATATCTAATTTTTATAATATAAAAATTAGACATTATACAAATAATATCTGATTTGTATAATATCTAATTTTGAATTTTAATTACAAGCTTGAAACAAAGAGAGCAATTGATATTTTATTCCACCTGTGCATGCAGTATTGTGTATGAGATCGATGCCACATTATTGATGCAATAAAGTGAATTATTAAATGTAGAGAATATGTTTTTGGAACATAGCCAATTTTTTTTAAAAAGTAGTCCTAACTTTAAAAAACTTTTAAAGTGGATTACAGTAATTGTAATTTGTATCAAATTAAAAACTTGTGCTGAATTGAGTAAAGATTTATATTGTTGGCGACATCTATGTAATACTGTTAATTAATATTGTTTAATATTTAAAGTATTTAATTGATCATAAATATTTATAATTTCTGGTATTTTGCGTGTGTATTTTACAGAGCACACGGATGAAATAGTAATGCTAATCTATCAGTATCTAAACATGATAAGAAAAGAAGGTCTTCAAGCTTGGTACTATGAGGAAGGAAAAGTCAGTGTTGTTCATCTAATCTTTTCGTTATTGAGATTGCAACTTATTTAAATTTAATTTTTATCTTTTGACTAACTGCGAGCACTGGAGCTTTTATTTAAATCACTTCTCTTTTTTACAATATATATATTTGGCTGCATATTAAAATAGAGTGTTTTACAATAATGTGCACTCTTATTTATTAGCATATTATTTAGGAACAAATCAAAAATTATTCTGGTTAAAAAAATAAAGTTTAAAGCCTAATTATGACAGCATGAAATTAAATCTCTGCTTTGAACGTTAAATTGTAATTATTAATCATATACACAATCTATTCTATATATTTCTTATTTTCGTTGTCATTTTGAACACAGATTTAAATGCACTAATGTGTCAGTTATAAAAATATTATTATTTTTAGAGGTTATGTGACATGATGTTCAAATACGATGATAGAAGTGAATCAGACACATTTTTTGTCATAAGTTGTGCTCCCTTTCTCTATGTAAGTTTTGATACAATAAGTCAACATTTAATTATATATTTTTCTTATCACTCTTGTTGATAGTTTTATATTTAAAAAAAGAAAGATTTAAATGAATTACAAGATACTTTTTTGAAATATTTTTGTGTGCTCGTAATCATTACAGTACTGATTATTTCATACTTGATTTGTCTCATTAATTATCATTAATTTAATTGTAATGGCAGTAGAGTATTCTATTAGTTTCTTTGGCCTACATACGAAATTATGCATCTAGATGTTTGATAATGATTTATTCTTTATTAATATTCTTTGGTTGCTGTTGCGAATTTATTCTTGATTTCATTATTTGAGTATGCCCCGGCGTTTTAATGTAGATAGAAACTAATTTCAGTACTTGTTGAATTATATTATAGGATAGTTCATTAAAGGACGCTCTCTGTTCATCTTATGCTGAAGGTCCTTATAATCCTGAACGCATTCAGTTGGTTCTGGATTTATTAACTCCAGATAATATGAGGTTATCAGTTTTGATACACTATTTTATTACAAAGTTTAGCCTTATTGAACACTGTTTTGTTTTTGAATTGTTTATTTTATTCTGTGGCTGTTTCATTTTTAGATTTTTGATTTATTATTCTGCATCTTTTATGATATGAAAAATTAATATGGTTAAGTTAATTTAAACTGTATTGAATTGTAATTGAACTCATAGCCGGGATAATTGGGTACTTTGGATACTTTTGATACTTTGAATGTTACACAGTTACTAATTCTACTCAAAATATGAATAAATTGTTTATGCCATAATACAGTTAACTGATACAAAATCGATAGGCTTATTTATACCAACATTTTTTTCTGATGTTGTTTCAGTTTTTCATATTTAAATATAATTTAAAACTCAAATTCTCAAATTCATATTCAAGGTTGATGATAGTTGGGCCGAAATTTAAGGAGACTGCAGATTTAACAGAGAAATGGTACGGAACTAAATATTCTCTTCAGGAACTTTCAGCTGATTTGCTGCAGGTCTTCAGTTATTTTTCTTCTACTTTATATTTTACTCTTTCTTTGTACCGGTACTATTTCTTTCGTTCTAATTATTAGATTTAGTATAAAATAACTTTTAAAATTATTAAGAATCATTTTTTGTTGTGATTCGTATGAAGCTTTTCAAGTCATTAATTATTAATTGTTACTTCATTTAATGCTTTTATTTAAAAATAATAATTTAGATAATAATTAGACATTTTATTAGTTAATAATTAATCAAAATATTATTTCAATAACAATAGTTTAAACAAGTATTGCAAATAATGATTTGGTTGGCAGAATGTCTAAAATTTAAAAAAAAAAATTAAAAAAAATTCATTTCAATTAGGATTTTTTTTAAATGTGATTTAGTGTTTTTTGCTTGATTAACAGACTTGGAGAAATTCTGGTTGCAATGAGAAGTTTAACTTTCCTGTACCAAATAAACTGATTCCAAACAATTTTGATTTGGTGCAGCGAGAGGAAAAAGTTGGTATTATTTGAACTCGTATCTCTAAATTGGTTTCTTTTAATATTTAATCTTTTAAAATAATTTCTTATAGTTAATTAGCCAAATTTAATAAATATGATTAAAATTAATTATTCAAATGTTTATTGTCATGTGTGTAAATACAAATTATTATTATTATTACAAATTATTGTGTCTATACAAATTATTGTTGTATAGATTCAAAGTACATCAAATTCTTCGATTTAGTTATAAAACTAAATGTTAAATATAAAGATATTTTGTTATCAGTTCCAATTAAATTTATTTTATTAGATTTCAGAAGTTCCTGTTTTATTAAAAGACACTTATCTAACACGACTGTGGCACAAGCAGGATGAAAAGTTTTTACTACCAAAAGTCTTCATTACAATTGACTTCAGAAGGTTTATAATATTATTTCTGAAAAAAATTATGTTATTATTTTACTTTCTTAAAAATAAATTGAAAGCAAGTTTAGTATATTAATCTGTAAGATTGCATAAAACATTTGTAAGAACAAACTTGCAAATCGCTTCTTTGTAATGCTGTTTTATTAAATATTAACAATTCTTGAAGAATTTCAAAATTTAATTTTAATGATAAATAACAAATAGAATATTGTTATTTTGTTTTAGTCCACATGCACATGAAGATTCACTTTCAGCACTTATGACAGATATCTACGTTTCAATTCTAAATGATCACCTTTCTTCAATCTACTCTGAGATCTATGGTCTTAGTAATGAATTCAGTAGAACGAATTATGGTATTGTGGTGAGTGCTTATCCGTACTTACTTTGTCAGACACAACCAGTGTAAATTGTCATATTAGTTTAAAGTTACATTTTGTTAATAGTACGATTAGGTGTTAAGATCTAGCTTAACTGATCGTATTTATTAGAATTAATTATACAATATATGAAGAATAAAAGGTATATCTATGGTTTGATGAATATATTTCTTTATTTTGAATGAATGATTCACAGCAGTTGGTTTTATTTACATATTCTAATAATTTATTTGCATATTCAAATTCTCAGTAAATTTGAGTAGTTTTTGTTGCATTCTCTAGTAAACTATAAAAACGTTATAAGTTAAGCTAAAATAGCTCAAGAAACAAAATTGCATTATTTAACCATGTAACCATGTGTTTACAGTTAAAGATTGACGGAACATATACTGATACCGTGAAAGCTTTACTACAAACTTTGATGGAGAAATCAGTGGGAGTTGCCATTTCACAGGAACAACTCGATGCAGCAAAAAACAAAGTAAATTGTTTACATTATAGCTTTTAGTGACCTATTATAGGATAGTCCTTGATGAACAGTCCGAGAGTTGAAAATTTTGAGACTTGAATATTCTTGATACTTGAAAATAAACTTGCATACATAGTATTCCTTGTATGAAAGTTCATTTTATAATATATGTACAGTAATCATGATTAAGGTCTCAACTTACACTACAAAATACATATAAAAACTATTAAAAAGTATATAAAACTAATACTATAAGTTGCAATAAGTAATATTATAAATTGTAGCATATAAAGGAGCTAAAGGATTTTACTTCACAAGAGCCCAGCGAACAAGCAGTGCATTATCTAAACTGGTTAATGTCAGCTGCTGGCTGGAGCAAGGAAGACAAACTGGCAGCTGCTGAAGGTACACAGACAGATTTTCTTACATTAAACAAGGTCATGCCAATGAAATTATCACAATCACTTTGTGCTTTGTATACTTCAGTAAATTATATACTAAAATTAGTTTAACTAAAAGTCCAGTTTGCGATGTTGCAACTGCAGGTCTCTCAAGGTTAAGATTATTTTATTTTTTCAATTGCTGGCTTAATGAAACTGTTTGTAGTAGCCCTTAATAATTCTGCACAGTGTTTTCATAGTATTTTCTTAAGCATTTTGGTTTAAATATTTTCTAGAATCAATTTGTAGAATCAATTTTCAATTAAGATTTACAAGAGAAGTATTGCGGTGTTGTTATTATTAATTGATATTTTATTGTTATATGTTGCAGGAGTAAAGCTTGAAAAGATGAATTCATTTGCAGCTCAATTTTTTCATCAAATTATGATTGAAATGCTTGTTTTTGGAAATATAACAAAACAGGTGCAAACCTAATATAAAATAATATAATTATGTTTTAAATCATGTTATACTCTTATTTCTAATAAGGTATGGAAATTCATTTTCCAAATTTAGAAATCATATTTGAAGCCAACAGTTCATTTTAATCAAGAAATTTCAATCTAAATAGTGTAGAATTTAATCTAATCATTTTTATCTAAGTCTATAATAACATATATTCAACATTCAAGCTAAAGTTAAATAATATATTAATTAACCATGCTAAGTGTAGAAAGTGCATAGAATCGTGAAATTATTGAAATTATTATGAAAACAAAATTCTTGCATAATTTTGTTACTAGAAAATGTGAAACTATAAATTGTAAATTATTTGTGAATGTTGCAGAAAACTGAAGAATTGTCTGAAATTGTGGAAAAGTATTTAGTAAATCAATTTCAGTCAGTTGCGCTAAGTGCTGAACAAAAAAACAGCCATTCAGAGATTCAGCTTCCAAAAGGTGAATATTCTTAAAAAAATTTTCATAGGGCTATAGTTTTTCTATATGTGTTAGTGACTACAGTATACCATTTTAAAATTTATGAAAAGGTATCACTTGCATAAAAGATAAAGCAATCTTGAGATGTATATGTAGTGAATAAAATTTAATAACTTATAGAAGATATTAAAGTGTTTATCATATTACAAATCTTATTGAAAGTTAACATAATTGATTTTATAGTTTAAATTAAATTCTTAATATAATATGCTCTGTTGAAGAATACAATGTCTAGTTGCTACATTTACTAATATTATTGTATGTAATATATAATATTTGTTATTTCTTTTTTTACACCAGCTAACTAGCAATTTTTTCTAATCTTTCTGCAGGCTCAAGTTATGTATTTCATAAAGACAATTCTGTTCAGAAAAGCACAGCTCTTAAACTTTATTTCCAATGTGGTGGAAGCGATGATATAAAGCTGAGCACAATCCTTAATTTGTTCTGTAAGATTATAGAGGAGCCGATCGCTGAGTTTCTTCTAATACAAGGTTTTGGTAGGTGAAATTATTTTTAAATATTTTATTCATACTTTAGTTTTAAATACGGTTTGTAATCTTTTTATTAAATAAAATGCGCATGGAATGAGTCCATTTACTTGTAGCTCAAATTATTCCTATATTAACTTTTATTTTCTTATATATTTTCTTATTTTATTTTCTTACTTTATTCCTTTTATGTATTACTAGCTTTGAAATTGTAATAGAAGGATCGATAATATTTACATTTTAAATACTGGTTTTAAATAATGTATATTTTAGGTATGTTAGTACTTTGTGATGTGAGGCGTTCTAATGGAGTACAAGGTCTTCGCATCTCAGTGGAGTCTGATAAGAATCCAAAAGAGATTGCGAGCAAGATCAATGTTTTTCTGCAAGCGTTTCCGGTAGAATATTAGTGTTTGATAAATCAGTATTTTAATGCAATTAGCCCCAATAAAAGAATGTAGGTAAAAATCAAATCAACAGTCATAGAAAAAATCGTAAGTAAACACAGAATCTAAAGATGTTGTTATTCAGAATTACATACAAAATCATACAAAAAATCATATGTGACTAGATAATCTCTATCTTGTTATTCTTGTTACACTAATTGCAGAATTTGTTTAAAAATAGTATTGAACAATCTACTACAATATTCCATAACGACTACAATATTCAAGAAATAAATAGTAGCAAGTAAAATCATCAAATGCTATATGATAAGTTATAAGTACATGAGAGTCGTAATAGCAGTACTCTGTTAAGAGCAGTGTAAAAATTACGTGTTTTATCACTATTAATGTAATTATTTGTTTTCTATATACAGAGTCTCATTGAAGGAATGCCTCAGGAATTGTTTGACAAATATATTCAACTTATGATCACTCTTCTGTTAAAGAAATCTTCAACTTTTTCTGAACAAAACACAAAATATTGTCTGGAACTTAAACATAGAAGATATAACAGTAGTACAGGTTTGCTTTATAAATATTATTGGTCATTTATAATAACTGTATCATCTTACCTAAATATCTATTAGTTCATTTTCACACAACTTTTATTTATTATTTTAATCTGAAACATTCAATTTTGAAATTCCTGCTCTAAATACTACTACCATAAAATCAATAGATTCTATTGTAGTAGTATTTTTGAGGCTTTTATCAAATCATACAAATTGTGAATTTTTAATAGTCGTTCTAGTTTTCATATTTTTGCAATCACGTTGTAATGTATATCACTAATTCAGTGTTTATATTTTAGCTGAATCTGAAGCAGACTTCTTAAAAACAATAAAGAAAGACGATCTTCTTCAGTTCTTTAAGGTGTTTTACTTATATTTTAAATATATGTACACTGTACAGTGCATTCATATAATTTCATATAATTATTTTGCACAATAACTGTCTGTACTTTTTGTTTATACAAATACTTTTATACTTTAATGTACATTTTAATTTTAATATTATTCTGCTTGTTTTCTTCCCGTATGTGGAATATAAAAATCTACACACATACTTTGCTTTTCATGTACTTTGTTTTGATCTATTTTGATTCATATTGTTTAGCATATTTCACTGTTTTTTAATGTGGAAATACTTCAAAACTGTTTATATTATGATGATCAGGAATTTATTGAACAAGATGCTTCTAACAAACGTAAAGTTGTAATCGAGGTTGCATCCACTGATGATCCTGTAAGCGTCCAGGACTGCAGCATATCTGAGCCAAATGAACAGGTGAGCAGTTTACCAAATATGAAAGTTTTTTTTGCATGACTCTTTTTTAAATGGAATGTTACCGTGAATGATTAATATTTTCTAACTTTCGCAACTCTTTAGTAAGGTGCTTTAATTTGCAACTGCTTTCGAGACATCGTAACACATAGTATGGTAATCCACGATATTAAATATATTGTAGACAAGTAACAATAATTATTCCAGTGGCGGATCCAGGCCATCCAGTAGGGGGGAGCGATTATTTTTTATTTTCAGAGCTGACGACCTTTTTTTTTTTTTTTGGTTGTCGACACTAAGTTGTACGTTTTTGAGCAAGAGTTTATTACACTGCACGATTTATTTATAAGCAGTCAAAATATATCAGTATCTTATTGCAAACGAGTATGTTAACTATGTATCCACCACTGAATTTTTCCACTTTAAAGCTAACATAATTACTATACTGTAACTATTGATCATCTGGCTATCATACTATTATGATATGACTATTATATTATCATGATATGACTATCATAGTATCCTGAAATGTTACTTCAGATGATACAGATCACTGACATGACTAGCTTCAAGAAAGATCTTACCTTGTGGCCGGTTGTGACCCCTTCGCAAAGCTCTACCATATCTTAGCTGAGAATAAAGTTATTATACAAACAATTTAATGTTTAAAATTAGGTTTGTCATTTATTTGGTTTACTTTCAAATCTTTGATGTAAATTCATTATTGATGTAAAATTTTATTGATTAAAAATATTAGCTGGGAACTTTATACTTAGTTAAAGTGAATAAATTATTGATAAAGTAATTATATGACTTGGATAGAATTCAATTTATTATTGCATCTGAAAAACAAATTTTAAGTTATTATTAAGTATAAGTCAAAAACAAAGATGAGTTTATTAACAAAATATACCAATGCAAATTGACTTTATAAAATAAATATACAATAAATACATAGTAGAAGAAATATAAAAGATAGTATCTACTATT
>JAQIXG010003498.1:0-14714 GCA_034700105.1 Oconnorella tubifera | reverse complement strand
GATTTGATAGCTGTGTAATAAAAGTCTGCGAATCTCAATTGTATTTTATTCAATATCTTGTATTACATCAATGTCAAGAATATCAGTAAATATACAACATTAAATGAATCCAGTAAATATCTGCCCATGTCAAAATCTTATGTAATTAATAGCAGCAGTTATAAGAACCATCATTAGGTATATTAAAAAATTGTGATAATTAACAATATCAACATTTGCGTCATGCTTATTAGCTTAGCTAGCAGAGGAAAAATGCTATTTATATACACACATTGCCAATTAACCATTAATTGAATTAATAATTAGAGCATTAATTAGAGAAAATCAGAAAAATATAATATCCATCTTGATGTACAACATTTATGGCTTTTCTAACTAAATAACAATTAAGGAGGAACATAATATGTTTTGTTATAAAGTTGTCTCTAGAACGAGACAACTTATCAATCTTACACACAAATCAAATATTAACTTATTACTTGAGATAAATAAGATTCTAAAACTACACTACAGGATTTACAGATTAGGTGATAGTCTTATTAACTGTGTAACAATTATTTACTTTTTTCATTCAAAAATTTTGTTATTATCAGATAATTACAGAATTTTTTTCTTCAATTGATACACAACATGAAATATATGTGTACTTATAATAGGACGTATATTCCATGCACAACAATAGGCTTGATAGAGATTTTGGGAGTCATCAGAAACCGATTTTACAACATAAAAATGAACATACTATAATAATATCATAAAACTCACAATCATCAAACTCAGCTTCATAAAATACAACAGAATATTAATCATATAAAAGTTCTTTTCTAAAATCCACTCGGTGTAAAATTATACTGTAAGACTCCAAATCCAAGATTCTAAATTACAGATGCAAAAGTTAAAATTATATTATACGGAATAATGCATCAAATAATGCATTAAATTGTGTATAGAGTGCAAATTTAAAATTTGATCTTGCTGATACATTATACAATACTAATACAGAAGAACATAAACAAAGAAAGTATTAACATTAACGTAATCAAATTTTAAAATGAACTGATTTTCAGTAATTTCATTTATTAAAGCTTTGTTATCTAATAAAACAATTATAAGAATACCTTAACAAAATGACATTAAGTAATTATTATAATTAAATTGTGACTAGTAAATTTAGTGACTATAATCATTAAAGCAGCTTAATTTGTTCAAGTAGCATTTATTAATGCATTAAACTGATTAAAAGCAATACTTTACAAATCAAATATTGCTTCATTTTCAGCTATTTTTAACTTAATATACATCAAATCTAAGTATTATAACAAACCAAACACATACTAATACAACATGCAAAAATTCACCATGACGAAGCGCAGACTATAATTACTAAACAAATATAAATAATATATTATAGACATTAACAAAGAAAATAAATCAATTATTGAGAATTAGCGACACTATTAAATAATTTTATCAGCAAAGATATCCACGAATGTAAGTAAAATTACACTCAAAGTTGTCAAAGAAAAATCATCCAATTAATAAAAATAATTTATATACATCTAAAGAGTGAAATAATATGTAAAAATTAGAAGATATAAGATACTTTTTCAAAGATAAAATAAAACCGATTTCAGCAGAAAATATATCGTTGCAGGAGATTGTCATTTTTGTCTATTAAAGAAACTAAATATCTATAAATAGTTTTTAATTCAAAGAACTACAAGAAGCATTGCACATTGCATTGCACATTGCATTGATTATCATTGCACATATCTGTATAAATATCGGTAATTCAAATAATGACTGAATTCAAAAATTGAAAATTAAACTGAGTATATTACAACATAATAAAAGCAGCTCACAATCCTCACATTTATATTACTTCTACACAAGCACACTTTGCATGCATCGCCAACCACCAAATGAATAAGAAATTTGATTACAGTTCAGCATTATATGCATGCACACACACATACTAATGAATGCACTTAGTTGAATTTACTACGTCATTTTTATTATTGTCTTAATAATGAATTGATATTAGCTACAGAATCTGAAGATTACAATTATGTACAATCGAGGGTGAAATATAATATGGTACAAGTAAATCTGAAGAATGATTGTGAACTAAATTAATTTTTTCTATTGTAAAATTGTGTTCATTCAATAACAACACTTAAAAACAGTTAAAAACACTTAACAAGTAAGAAACAAAACTCGCTTTTAGAAATTTGTTTACCTTGCATCACATGTATCAATTTCGCAATTAATGCAGTTTTTAGATAAATAATAATGATAATAAAATCAACTCGAATTTAAAGATTTCAATATTCTAGAATAAAATAAAAGTTAATCATGATACAGCCACTTATATAAGACGCATAAAATAATAACGCGCATAATATTTATACAATGAGAATATTACATCAAGTTTGTTAGTCTCAATACTGACAAAGATAAACAATCCAACAAATATAAATTCTGCATCTCTGTAACAATAAATATCTTGCTAAATATCATATAATATCTTAAACAGCAAATAAAATAAAATTTCTTAGATTCAGAAGGAGTATTTTTTCAAAATTTCTTAGATTCAGAAGGAGTATATCGATTAAATGTAAATTGATTTTGGTAAATATAATTTTACAATGATATAAATTACATAGGCTTATTGCCTAATTATAATTTTTCTTAAATTCAATTCAAAAGAATGAAAATTTTAAAATGAATATCAGTGAAATCGAGCAAACATGCCTAAAACCAAACTGAACCCAAATTCTCACAACCAACGGTTGATCTTTATTATTTCAAATAAATGAAAACTGCTAAAATGCAATGATTTGATTGGGTTGCCAGCACCTTAAAGGCACAATTTAAATCCATCATGTGAAATTACACAAGCTGCCAAGATAAATTTAGTAATGACTTAACAAATGAAAATAGCAAAAAGATAAAATAAACAATAAACAAAGTCATGTTCTCAATTAAAAGTAGATCATAGCAAAAGATATGTATATAATAAGAACAAGTTTATAAAGCTTATTTCGATTAAATAAAACCATTAATACACAGCGTTACATGATTAGATAATTAATACATTGATTACACAAACACTTATCATTACCCAGATTGATTCAAATCAATCATCACAAATGATTGATCAATGAATGCAAGCGATTAGATTAATAAAATCAAATTATGTTTGATACAACGATTATCCAGCTTGATTTATAACATTGATTCTATACACAATTGCTTGATTAGTCACAGAATAATTCAACTCCACAGTGTTTCTAATATCAATGAAATGGCATCATTAAAATAAATGCAATAATTGTTATAAATATTCCATAATGCTCAACAGATCAAAGTCTTGTTAGATTCATTTTATGCCAGATTTCGAACAGCATGGATACCTTGCAATCAATCAGATACCAAACAATCACTCAATACATTTGTTTCAGAATTGAGTATATCTATCGCAGATAACAACAGAAGATATAAGATACCCATGCTACTAATATACCCATGCTGCATGAAACCAAGCATAAAACATTCAGCAATAACACTTCGTATTCAAGCGTGCTGCAGTTGAAGCGGAGTAGAAAATTCTTCCACGTCTGATTCGTCACTGTTCAACGGAGCCAGTTCCTGATTGGCCGAATTATTGACGACATCGCGATAATTATCCATTGTACTCAGCAGACTGAAGCCATTATGTCGACCCAGTAAACTACCCGGGTTGAAACGACGATTCTTAGCATTTTCATGACACTGTCCACACGACAGCTTGCCTGCAATAAATTGCATCATTTTAATCAAATTAAGATTTCATTAACTAACTATTACAGCTAAGTTCATAATTTCTAAAGTAATGGCCAAGTCCAGAAAGCATATATAACAATACGCAATAAAAATTCTATAATAAATTCAGTCACACAAGATCACTACTATTATATAAATTTTAGTATCATGACTTTATTGTAATGAACTAATACTTTACAGTTAAATTAAATATCAGAAAACCAGCAAGTTTCATTTCAAATTTTTCAAGTAGGAAATACAGTAGATATAAACCCTAGAAGCAAAGCCATATAGTTAATTTTTAATAAAATCTAAATAAATTGCAGGAAATATTTGTACCATTCTTACGCAGTCTAAGGAAGACTGTTACTGAGATCAGAATAACGACTGGCACAATAAGCATCGACGCTATGACCAGTGACACGCTCCAAGTATCCGTGTCAATCGAGTCACGAAGCATTATGACAGATGAGTCATCAGTCGACTGCCTACTGCCAATGTCAGAGCTGATCGGGTGCTGATGTGATAGGGCTAGGTGTGACGTGTCAAGAGAGGGGGGCAGTGCACCCGGTGTGTGGATAGTGTCTGAATGTTTGACACCGGATTTTTTTACAGACTGATGATTAGGATTGGCTAGAATGATAGATAAATTAAATTTAGAGTAAAAGAAATTTTATGTATAAAATTATATATAACTTGCAGATGGTTGAAGGTTTGTGTGAACAGGACGATGTAAGAAACCAAAAAATAAATGATTATAAAAATAGAAAAATGAATAAATTTTGACAACTCAATTAAATATAATACGAGCAATATAACTGAAAAGCAAATACAACATTAGTATTATATTATTTTTGTAACAATATAATACTAAAATAATACTATAATACTTTCTAATATTGTACTATATAGTATAAACAATATAAGTATTATAAATTATTGATTTATTTAATAAAATATTAAATAAGTCAAATAAATTACAATGAATTCACACAAAAAGTTACAATATTTTCATTGCCAACAAAGCAATTTCCAGTTCTAATTTTAAACAAGACATCAGAGAGATTTTTGAAATCAAAAATAAAGCGCTTTGATGAAAAGAGAGCACAAAACTGATAATTGATAAATATCTAAATGAAAAAAATCTATATGACTTACATTCTGAGATGGAATGAAACTTCCACAGTACATTTGGATGGATTTCTACGACATAAATGCACTCTCCACTACTACTCACCGCTATGTCATGAGCATTTGCAAAAGCCTGAACCAAAATTACATTGCCAATTATAATACCATTCAAATTATTACTTTAAAGACTATGTACCAACAATATTTTTTGTCTAAAAGCAACACTAAAACAATTCATCATGGTATACTAAAACTAATCATCAGTGCAAAACATTTACAGGGATGAGAGAATAAATTTACAGTTTGTAGGCTTGTCGCTCAATGCCACAAAACTACAAAATCACTGAAATGATATAAATAAAAATAAAAATTACATATAAAGAACAATTGACACGAGATCGCTATTCAATTAAAAATCATCACGAAACAAATTCAATATTGCAAACTGAAGACTATTAAAACATTCTACCAGATCATCAACAATATACAAAAGAAGTTTTATTTACCGTGCTAGAAGGCTTGAATGTATTAACACGTAGACCACTCTCAGCATTTATTACACTTCCAACCATCTGAGGGGATTGAATCTGTCCCACTGAGCCCGTCTCATGACCTGACACCGTGTACATGTAACCTAGGCACGCAATTCTCACATAAAGATAAAATATCAGAAATATTTCACTAAATATCAAAAATACTGCGGAGAGAAATACTGCAAAATACGTAGCAGCAATAAGCATTGATCAATAAATTACTGAGTTATAATTAATAATAGTAAAGTTGGTAGGCATCACAAAATTGATTTAATAGCAAATTATGTCGTAGGAAAGTCCTTAAAGATTTTGAATATATGATAAAACTTTATAATACGCAATGGTAAAATTTTATTTACATTTTTTGAGAATAAAATAATTCCTTGAATACAAATGCTCTGAAAGCGCATAATACTGTATATCATTAAAAATTGTATCCAGACAATACGGCCCCAAATACATTAACCCGAAAAAATAACTCCGTCAATTCAATTAATAACCCTAAGCCTAACTAACCCTAAACTTAACACTAAACTTAACACTAAACCTAACACTAAACCCAACGTATTTGTGAAGCCGTTTTGATCGATCACAATTTAAAAGAAATCATTAATTTCTTTTAATATATTTTCTATACTGTATATTAAAAAATTGCTAACATTCTAAAATCATTTTCTAACAACCTATAGTTTTATTCCAAAATCTATAAAGCACTATTATACTGACCAGTGTTGTCACTATAATCTAGCGCAAACACTCTTGGCTTGAAAACATCCAGTTGTATCTGATGAGTGAACTGTCCACTTGGAGAGAAGCAAACAATGCGACCATTCTCCCTATCAGCCACACAAACTTCCGATTCATTCTTAATCACTGTGACACTGTGTGGGACGTTCAGGGACCCTAGTCACAGATTGATTGCGAGTTTTATCATAAATACAAATCAACAAATTGATACTTTGTTTTATAAAAAGAATAAATTAGAAAATTTAAAATTTACAAATGTAAATGTAAAATAGATGAGCTTGTAAGATTAATGAGAACAGAATATTTAAATTAAAGAAGTTAATACAAGATTAAATATTTTAGAGCAATTATTGTATAGATTATAATATTCCTTATAGATATATCAATATCATGAGATTTTAGAATATTCTAATTACATCTGATCATTTCTTTCTATCTAATCATGACAGTTTTGCTGATCATTCCTAACATTTTATACACTTTTAATTTATAAAAGTGATTATTTAACAATCCAACAAACCCAGCCAGAGCTAAATATTTATAAGATAAATTATTATTACAAAGAAACAAATCAGTAATAGCAACATTTCTTCAACACAACATAAAAGAATGGATTATACATTATGCTAATGGTAGTAAAAATGATTGCATCAGTCAATAAATGATACTGTACTTTATATTATATTTATAAAAATTCACAAAAAAACAGTTATACCAATTAATCCAGAATTTTTTTCATCCCATTGTTCCAGAAAAGTTCCATCTTTTGAAAACTTTATAATACGCCTATTGCAATATCTGTGATACACAGCAGAGTAGAATATGTCGATGTGTTTCAATACATTCATTGCAAAGTAAGAAAAACTTAAACAGCGAATAAAAACTAATGCTAAAGTTATATAATGCAAAACCAAGTGCTTTTTGCTTCTGTGTTTTTAACTTAATGTCACATCACCATGCAAAGCTTACCATTTACATAAGGGCTTTTAAAAAGCTAATACAAATAGTAATAATTACTATTTGAAATCAAATAAAACCAAACCGCATTTAAAATTACTTCACATATATACAATGATAATGTCAATATAAAGATTACAAAGTTAAATAAATTACAAATAAATTCACAGTTTGTACCCTATAAATTGTAATAGAATTTCTAAAATGCAAATAAATAAATAATAAATATCTTTCTAAATTTAAACTGGTAAATAAATAATTTTCATCATCATACCCATCAGCGACAAAGAAGTCGCCGGAAGTTAAAGTAGCAACATCTGTTGGTTTACAGAAATGACTCGAGTCACTGCCCGGAGTAAATCTCTCTCCTAGCACCAGACTAGGTTTACTCGTACCCCGGACAAAGCGCATCACCTGATGCAACGCTACGTCTGTCACCCAGAAAGCGTCGTTGTTGTCAATGTGCAAACCGTGCGGTAAGTAGAAGCTATGAGTTTAAAAATATAAAATCTGATTAAATCTCATCGGATGAAGAAAGTAAACAAAGATATTATTGTCATTATTTACTATCGTCTGTACAATAAAGTAAATTCTGAAGAAGGACAAAATAAATAACCCCAAAAAAATATTATTATTAAATTTATTAAATAACCCCAGTAATATTTCGTTCCACGTCAAAAGCACAGTATTTTTCAATATTTGCTAGTTCCTAAAGTCACATTAACACAAAGTTGCCATTTAATGATTAGTATTCTTAGTATAATGTCTAAATCAAATCACCAAGGAACAAAGTTAAATATAAAGATAACGCAAAAATGAGAACTAGATGTGTAAAAATTAAGTTAAAAGACTCTTAGGGTCCACTAACTAAAACCCCCTTCTTATGGAATTTAATATTCAAACGTATATCAGTCCAAAATTTTGACTAATTAATGATTTTGGACTGATATATTCATCAAATAACATCTAAATTTGATCATCACAAAATACATAAACAGATAGGTATTAAGTAAAAAATACAATTACTCGGATCAAAAACTTTGATCTGAGCTGCAGCTTTATATGCCAAACTTGTAATGGAAAAATAATATTGAAATCAGCTGTGTACTTTTTTTAAGATAGCAGTTAATGTTTTTAACTTACATATGATTTGCCCACTGGTTAACAATCTTGCCTGACACGCTGTCTAGCTCTATCAATGTATCAGCTTTGATTGGTCCATCAGCTTGAAACTGAAAATTATCTCCGCTGTCAAATGATCTACGATAAAACAGAAACAATATGTCAATGATGTTTCACTAAGACGTAAAAGAAAAAACTAATAAAATAATATAATAGAGTATTAACATTATGCGTTATTAAATTAAAATAATTGGCTTAATATATAGATTAATATATAGATATAGATTAGAAATAATAGTGAAGATGTAGCAGTGGTTTTATGAATCTCGCAGCAACTGTGAAAATATTAAGATTCACATTTGAAAAAGAAATATGATAAAACTAAGAAAACTATTGCTCATTAATTGCAATTATTTTATTAATTCTAATTAATAAAGAATGATATAAATATCAACAATCTATTTACATTTTGATGATTGGCTAGATATTAAAATACAATAAATATCAACAATAAGAAAACAGAGTTACATTTAAATAGATCATAAACAACCATTAAAAATGTAAGATTATAAACAGTTATAGAAAATGGTATTGCAATTGATAATTATTTATAATTAGTACTGATAATTAGAATTACGTTAAAGAATTCAAATTTGACTTTTAATATCATGCGGAGCGAGAATTTGTTCAGACTTTAATTTAAAATACACTATAACTATTTAAAAAAATAAAAATAAATAATCAGTAAGATATTAATAAATTGAGATGAATTGAGAAAACGTACGAAGTGTCCCAGACTCTTGCTCCTCTATGAAATATATGAACATTTCCTTTAGAGTCAACAGCAACACCAGAGATCTGACCAACCTTCAATGGTTCATTCGGCCAGTCTTCAACAAGATTAACTACAACGTACACAAAAAATGTCAACATTGCTGTCTTTTCAAGCATAATGTTTGCATACAATTGTAGATATTAAGTTCCTATGTTACAATATTGATTATTATCGCTGATATATCTTCAATCTACGATATAAATAATTTTATTATCAGTTGAAATATTATAATAATCATTATCTAAAGTTGATACTGATCTCAGAATCTAATACGAATCATCAATAAAACATTCTTCATAGTTAATATGTAGTGAATTCACAACTTCATTAACTAAAATTATGCAAATATAATAAAAAATACAGTAAAAAAGTAACAATATGAATATTACTAATAAATGCTATATAATGAAATAAAATATGCAAAGTTCACTTCAAAAAAACAATTGTGCAGTGCATGCCCACAAAGGATGACATTAGGATATGTAATAGCATTCATAACAGAAAGAAATTATTAAAAAGATCAGACAAAATACTAAATAAAATAACACAACAATAAAACAGAAAGCAAAAAAGTTCAACAAAATTCTTTTAGTAATATAGTAACATAGCCTGTTTCTTGTTTCAAGCATATTACTGAATAAACCGTAAAATGTTAGCTGACATGAATAAATTAACTACTGTTATCGTAATTAAAATCATACCGTATTATATATTCAATATTTAATAACTAGAAAAACTTGATTCAATGAATGAATGAACATATAACAATTTTTAAAAAAATTAACTATAAATTTTATAGAAATTATCCTGATCAATATATAGAATCTAAAGATAAAAACAGCAGTTTTTATGCATAGAGTATTATCATAAAAGAACAACCATATCAATTCATAACATTACATAAACATTTGAATGAAAATTTAAAAAATAAACTTTTAACATCATTATTACATCAAACTAACATCACATCAGAACAAATGACTATTTAGTGCAATAGCTGATATCAGAACACTGGACTCAATTAATAATCTGAATTAAACTGACAATGACGAAGTTAGCACAAACATACATTGAGAATGAGAGGATTGTTCGATACAGAAATATAGTATTTACGAAATGATTTGGATAAATATTGCCAAAATATATGATTAGGATATGATTACACCATTGTCTAGGTAGTCTATACTATAGGATTATATAATAGTTAAGTTATGACTAACTCTACATGTAAAAACACTGTTATTAGTAAACATTATTATATTTATCAATAAACAAATAAAAAATGTACAGATTCAAACATAGAAGGCAACAACTATTAAAGATATACAATGTTACACATATAAATAACTATGCAACACAAAATAAAATGACATTTATTAAATACACAAAATATAAAAAATTTGAGCAAATAGTATACAGTATATTACATCACATATCGCAGTAATTATATATAAATTAAAATAATTGTTTGAATAATAAATAAATAAACTAAATAATAAATATTTGACAGTTATAAGCAGAACAATCATGCAACAATATTCAAATGACACAAATGTCTGGAGTGAGGCCTCATATTTTACAATCTCCTCTCATTTAAACCAGTACGTACCCTAGCCCAATGCTACTTAAACCAAACAAATGTGATGTAATTAATAAGTTGAACAAATAACAATTTTATCCATGAGACCACACTATAAACATTTGATGAATCAATATTTTAATTGATATTCATTTTACATCTATATAACTGACAAACAGTATTTGCTATGAGACAACAATTCGTATGACATGCTATATAATTGGTATTTGTTGTTAGACAGCAATCCATCTACATGCTTCATATCAAACACTACTTACTCTTCACTGCAGCTGCATTCGACACATTTCTCTTTCCTTCATGACTTCCCTCCAGCCCTGTATCTGATAAACCATCGGTCGTCTTTTTCTCCAACGACTTACTTCCTTCAATATTTACTGAATCAGATATGTCTAGTGTTTTATTGGGCGAGTTTAAAGATAATCTAAAGTGTTTATAACCACCAGTATCGGCATCTGCAACTCTCTCATTCATATCGCTCCTATCGTTACTTCTCAGTCGCTGATTTACACCATCAGGTCTTTCATTTGATCTCAGTCTATCTCGCGACTTTTGAAATGATCTAGGAAGCGACACAGGATGTTGATTAAGATAGTGCTGATGTTCGATATCATCCTCAGTGTCCGCGTTATCAAACTGATCGGACATCCAGTCACCGTCTCCTTCAGAGTGACCGTCGTCAGCATCACCTCGTTGAGCGCTATCAATCTCTGAATGGCGCTCATTGCTTCTGTTTCCTGATCGCTGATTCTTCCTGTTACCAAAGTTATGAATGACCGCAGGATCTCTACCTTTAGATTCCGGTGAAACTTTCACAATAGCGGGATTATTATATAAAGCATCCGCTGATGATTTCTCTCTTTTTTTGTCGTCATATAATTTATTTTCCCGCAAACTTTGTTTATCATTTTTAAATTTGCCTTCATTGACTAAATCTCGCATTCTAATCATATCTTCAGATGAAGGTTTAAAGCGTTTTCTAAACTCAATGTTGTTCAATTCACTGCTGCCTTCACTAGCGTGAAAAGATATCGGCTTTTTGTTATCATCTATACCAGAATTAATCTTTTCTCTGTCATCTATACCAGATTTAACCTTTTCCAAATCAACTGATTCTTTTCTATTCTCTAAAAGTGGTTCACTTGCACTTTTACTATCTACAATCTTTATATTTTCCATAGATATCTGCCTATCTTTATTATCTTCTATCGACTTCTCTCTATCCAACTGAAATTCTTCTTTCATTTTTCTACCAACGTCTACATCATGACTTCCATCTGTCATTTCATTCTCCATACTAAAAGCCTTACTGTCAGATTTGCCTTTTCTTTCGCTATCAAGTTCCGATTTAACACCTTCCAAACCATGTTCATCACTGTCATTTATCTTCATAAATCTCTCAAATACTTTAGGTTTCTCCTTGCTCAAATTAAGAGTTGGCTCCAACAATTCTTTCAACTGAGACTCCTCTGCATTCATCCCAGACTTAACTGACTTCGCAACAGAAATCTTACCTGATGACTTTCTCTCATCTTCCTCGTGATCCTCAGTCACATTGTCCACACCGGGCACATGATTCAAAGCCATGCGATGATGTTGAGACGCAATGCCCGCCTCGTCGAGAAGGGCATTGCGGGGCAGAAGGGTGTCAGCGTCCAGGGGGAGGTCATCAATGAGCCAGGGTTGAGAGTTACCTCCGCAGATGTAAGAAGAGGAACCAGTTGCGGTGTAGTACATGATGTAAAAGTTACACATTTCGTCAGTATGATTCGGTCTGTGATAGAAATAATTATATTTTCTATAGAAAGAGCTAACTTGTAGCGCAGTGACTAGGATCAAACAAATCAAATATTGATCGGTTTATAGATTAAATTGACAATTGAAAGCGAGTTAATCAATTAAAGTGGAGGGCTTTAATGTTTTTTACGAGATGTTTCTGTGATGCCAAAAAATGAAGCGATTTGCAAAAATCGCAGTTGATCGTCAAATAATATATTAGTTCATTTAAAGTACTAGTTTGATATTTGCAATAATATTACCAAATATAAAGTTAGAACTAACCCTTAATTACATTTTAACGAATGATACGGTAAGTAATCGACTCGAGGATCATTAGAAGACAAATATTAAATTCAAATTAATTCAAATTAATACTTTTAAAATTTAAGACTAGTATTAAATTTTAAAATTATTAATTGCCGAGATCAAAATTTAATATAAATAAATAAGAGAAAAGAGAGCGCTAACAATAATAATGACTATCAGAAGAGTTAATAATGGCAATACTCGTCTAAAATTCGTAGAATGTCGCTTAATTTATCTACTAGAAGTCATGGCAAATCAAATCTTATACAGCGCTACTAAAAGAAACTTAAAAGGTAAATAACATATATCGCGAGACTTGAAGATAAAAACAAATGAATAAACAAAATACTCACCCAATTGGAGTGTCAGTGTTTTTATCTGACGAGTTATAAGTGCATCGAGCAACCTAAGACATACCACAAGTATTAAGCATAGTTAAGATAATTACAGAAACTATACCACATGGAGCATATTAATAACAGGCTATAAAAAAATAAGAATAATTATTCAATGAAAGCCATTCTAAAGTTATAATTTAATAAAAAATCAATTTTTTAATGAAACTTTCAACCTATAAAAGCAATTATTAGCAATATTCATGACGTATATTCTATTACATACATCATTTGAAAAGATAAAATTATGCTGCAACATATCAATGACATACTAAAAATTAATTTTTTGAAATAAATATAAGTAATTATTTACAATTCAACTACCAAATTCAAATAATCTAATATAATTACCAAGAAGTCTCCGTCTTTGATGATTAAATTTTCTTCAACTGGATAAAAAGCCTGAAGCAAAATTTTTACATAAAATAAAATTATACAAAAATATATACTATTTCATAAAAGCAAGCTCTCAAATTTTAAATTTGAGATCTTGCTTTTTAAAGCAATCTCTCAAATAAATCATCTTTATAATACATAGTCCGCATCTAAAATAATAAGTATATTAGAGATACTATACACATTAGAGACACTATACACATTAGAGACACTATACACATTAGAGACACTATACACATTAGAGACACTATACACACTAGAGACACTATACACATTAGAGACACTAAACAATTCAATAACGAATAGATAGACTTGTACGATATAAATAAATTGCAAAATTAAAGAAACGAATACACTAACTTGTAAATAAATAATAAAATGGTAAACTTATTAAATAAAGAAATAGGCTGTAACCTGCGGCCATTGCGGATTACCCTTGCCAATACGTGACCAGCCTTTTTCACTGACTACGTAACCTGATATGACTCGCCCTAATACAATAAATAATATAAATTATTTATTTATTAATAATTCATCAAACTATACGTTATAGAATTAATTCCAATTAATAGCTAGGAAATTAAAAAATTTGCAGCAAGCATTCAACTAAATACTCTTCCTATAGAACTATAGATTATAGCAATACAAAGCCAACATTTAGTGAATATAAAATTTAGTTGCAATATCTTATTAGAAAGCAGAAATAAACTTAGAATAACATTACAAACCTAAAGAATGTGAGTGTGTTCTAAAAGCAAATGGATGTAATGTTACGTTATCTCTGAATGTACAGGTTACATCCATAGTCACTTCTGTAGAAATAATACAAAAAAATTAAGCAGAAGTACAAGTAATTATACGTAGAACAAATTACATATATTATTGCAGAGATGTACCAATCAAATAAACATCTTAATAAATGCAAAAGAGCACCTATTAAATGTTTATTTCACAGCATAAAAATATAATATCATATACGACGACGACGACGAACTGAGTCTTAAAAAAACTGAGTTTTGAAAAAACTGAGTTTTTAAAACTGAGTTTTTAAAACTGAGTTTTTAAAACTGAGTTTTTAAAACTGAGTTTTTAAAACTGAGTTTTTAAAACTG
>JAQIXG010003497.1:0-14719 GCA_034700105.1 Oconnorella tubifera | reverse complement strand
CTTCCATGTTAAATTTTAATTTTATATTATTGAAGTAAAGACGAGATACATATCATCTAAAAAGTGAATTATTAATGATAATGATTTTTTAAATAATCCTGTTATCGTCAATATAGAAATAAAAATGAAAACCACACTTTTCAAACTATTTCTGGCACGTATAATTATGCCTCTGAAACGTGACAATGTATCCAATCGGGTGACAAAATTTGTGATCATTTTCCAATTATAATCATCCGATATAAGCTACTCCCACGCTTTTAAGAATATCTATAAACGCCTACGCAATTTCGTATAATATGGTCTGAAAGTATGTTACTATTAAAGATGAATAAATAAGTAATGTATAATATATTCTGGTTCTTTGCTGTAAAGAATTACTACCAAAAAGTATTGTAAAGTTACATTATTTTATTAATTATTTTATAACATTTTATTCTTAAATACGCATTTATCTACATTTTAATTAAATTTACCAATTCAAAAACAATAGAAAATTAGAGCAGAATTAAAATGTTTTAAATGTAAAAATCATTGTTTAACAATGTAATAATCTCAAAGATATGTGCTATGAACATTTATAAACTGTAGAATAAATTAAACTGAATATGCAATAAAGATTTATAAACTGTAATCACATTGTCACGTTTTCATTCATACGCTTATGAAATAAAAAATTATAGATGCCTTACACAAAATACTTGCCAATAATCGTGTAAAAACAACTCTCAAAATCTCTTTTCCGGAACAAACATTATTTATACGCTCGCTATTCATTCATATTCTGCTCAATGTGAAACAACAAATTTGCCATAAATTTAGAAACATTTTGTGCGTCAAGAAATTTGTGTTATGGCATTGACGATTTGCTCTAATGCTTTTCAGATCGATTGGTTCTTGTAACAATTGAAGCATGCACATAACAGACGATCGAATTATTTCCGTTCTAAAATAACTTTCCAATACTTACCTGTGTACTGTACCAATGAAAATATTATTTATTACGTTTTAATGTACAATAATGGATGGAAATATTTAAAATTATTAACCGACTATTAAACCAAATCGAATGTTAAGTTGTTTTCTCATATCTTAAAACAAATATATAATTCTATACCGCATGCATACTTGTTATATACAAGTAATAAAATAATATAATGAACTGACCTTTCGTGACCCCAACTTCCGTCAGAACTTCTGTTAAATTAAAATTATAATAAAAATTATAAAAAATGTATAAATATTATAAACTAGTAAACAGAATTAAAGTAATTATAAACAATCTGTAATTCAGTATGACACACACCACCATTTATTCGTAAACAATCAACGTTTTCTAACAAAAATAAATTTTCTATTGATATTATGAAGTAATTTACAAAATAGTTTCAACCCAGTATAAATACCGTAATATTTTACAATTGCTGCTCTTCTATTGTAAAAAACGCTAGATTTTAACACGGATAATAATTAAAGTCAGTAAAATTGCTTGTTTTGTTTTTTCCAGACAAAATTATCGTAATAATTGAGATCATTGTAAGTGCAAAAAACATCGCCAACTCATTTGTTATGATAATGGTTCACGTTTAAAGGGACGCTATCGGCAGAATATATTATCCGATAAAATAATTGAATTGTGAAAGCGGGCACACACACTGGGCATTGCGGCTATCTCGGGAATTACAAGACTATTCGAAATGAAAACCAACTCATATTGTCACCAATTGGAAAAAGTTTAATCTAATCTGCGACCAAAAGAGAGCCAATAATATCTCTGGACGTTGGTGCTGATAGAGAAGAAAGAATGAATGCTTGAGTTTTGAAAGAAAGTTTTCTTAGATTTAAGCATCGTAACTGTGGATTAGTATTATCTGGAAGGTAATTTGCTGTATTAGTTCAGTTTGACTCCGGCGATTGTTATTTTTGTCATTATTTATTTATAAGTAAATGAAATTATTTAAGTAAATGAAATTATTTTATAATTTCATCTACTTATTTCATTTAAACTCGTATATTTCACATTACTGTTGGTATTAGGGCTGCGGGCTTCGAGACTTGTAGTCAAGTGGTCAGTTTCTAGGCTGTTCAAGAAAATAGCTGTAGGCCTATATATTAATAGTTTTTACAAAATTATTATGGATAAATATTTATTTAGAGATGAATAATTTTTACATTGTTTACACTAAATTAGTATTGCAGAGGCAATCGCATATCCCGTCTCGCCTCCCCCCCTTCGTATATTTCGACAAAGTTTTCTCAGGGCATATTATCACAAAGACACTGCTAAAATTTAGCTAATTTAATTATTTACCAATTTGCAAAACATCAAAAGAATATCATATCTAAACAAATCGTAACATTTTCCCAAGATATCCTCTAAATTGTTTCTAACGTAAAACTTTGCAAAAGCTTCTTATTTGATTGTGATCGGTATACGGAAAGAAAATGATAAATTATTTGTCCGCATTATAGAAATCTGTCTTAACGCGTCGATGAATTGAGTTCATTGTAAAATATTAACAAGGATTTAGCGTGGGATTTGGTGAACAATAAAAGCGGTCTAAAAGCCGGACTGAAGTAAATAATATCACGTTCAATAGCTTTCATCCGCGGATCAACATGCTGACGTCAATATAAAGTTATTTCACTAATTAAGAAGTGAATGGAGTAAATAAATAAACTATAAGCGATTCACAGATCAATGATTTAAACGCAGTAAATAATAATAACCTTAACTTTGACGAATCGAATTCATAAATAAATAAGTACAGTGGATTCAACAATTCTTGTTAAAATAGAAATTCATTTTGGTCAACCGAATTATTTTTTATAATATGCTATATTCAAATATTTTATAATACGGTGTTTAAAAAGGCGGATCATGCTGCGTTTAGAGAATGATGTATTTCGTAAACTTCTTAGTAAGTATAATAACTGTGAAAAAATAACTTTCAAATCTCACATTTTTAGTAGCTTATGAGTCGTCGAATGTTAAAAAAATCCCACTTCAAACAATCATAGTAGAAATAATTTAATTTTCAGCAACATTTCTGAGTTTTCAATCGAATTCATTATATTCGTTCATTTTTTTTATTCGTTAATTTCATAAAATTCAAAGCATATATTTAAATATTCACTGATAAAAACAAAACAAAAAAATTCAATCAAATTTCATGAAAACTAATAGTAAAAAACGCTAAGAACACCAACCCATGATGGCTAGATTTCATATCTTTCTCAGGTAACTTGCGATTTTCTTTCCACTGCCAGGGATCTTCATCTTGATACAGACTGGCGTCAGGCCAGTTTTCAGATGTTTGCTCATTTTCTGATGACATATGTCGAGATCCAGACACTGGTCGGCTTCCAATTTGTTGAGTCTTCATCACGTGATCTTTGATGTTTTCTTTAGTCTACAAATATCCAGGATGTTAGTATGCTAAATTCGAAAATTTGACTACTAAATTGTTATTAATTGATTAATTAATTGTTATTAATTGCAATCAAAATTGTTATGAAAATGAGATTGTCGTCAATGCATTGCATTCTCGCCATTTTTACTATCAGGCTCGGCTTCAACACAATTTTTGTCAAAGTAGAGTACTGCCAGACAAATTCTCACAACTTTTTCAGTTACGAAATTGCCTATTAGACATTTTAATTAAACTTAATTTATACTCAGAAGAAGCATGCCTCTGTACCTTGCTCTTAGCCTCAGGTGCCTGACTCCACTGCCCACTATGTCGGCCCAGACCCGTGCGCAGTATGCTAGCGGCCGGCAGGTCAGGCCTGTCATGAGATGGGGAGCCGTGAGTTGTTGTTGAATGATCGGAAACTTTCTCGTCATCAGAGACTGGCTTCGTCTCGCAGGTACATGTACAGGATCCTTTCGACTGTCTAAAGTAGCAAATATAAAGTTAGTAAACATTAATGTTATTATAAAAAATGTGCTTTACAATACCTATAAGGTAATGATTATCGTATATTTTTTTGGTGTAATTTCGTCCCGTGTTCAAAATCGTTAATGGAAAAGTGTCTTCATTGCAAAGAGGCTCCATTAAAAATGAATAAGAAAAAGTAAACATTACGTATTTGATTTTTATTATTTCAGACTTAAACTATTTAGAGAATTTAAAATCTCTTGAATAAGTTTAGAAGTTTAGCATATAATACAGGTTCTATAACAGTAGACTATATGGCATCTACATGTAGACACTTTAAAAGATATAATACTATTACACGAGGGCCAAAGGGTATACACCGGGACATTAACCCTAACCGGGAATGTTCCAGAATTGCAGTTGCAGATCTAATGATTATAAAAGGCGTGAGCGTGAATGGCAATTAAGACAGTATATTAAAAAGTTCATAGCAATAGTCTAAATTTAATATACTAGTATTATAAATTTAGCACATAATTTTTTAAACTGCAGCAGTAAATAACTGTAATTATAATTATGTAAATATTTTTAATACGAATGTACGAGAGTAAAAACAAAATTTGAACGTTAATTTTTTTACGTCAGTCATAATAATATCAGTCATCGATGCCATGAATCACGACTAATGACGACGTTCATGTCAATAATTATGTGCAAGAGAAAAACATTTTTCCTTCGTAAACGATGCGACTTTGTCAACGTTGCAAATAATATTTACAGTAACAGCATGGGCTCGACCTGGAGCGTGAATAGCAATTAAGACAACTTTTTGCAGACGATAAAAATATTCTCCTCATAATTTGTCATCTAACTATTTCAATAATACCTAGAAAAAAGCTGTTGTTATTCAAATGTGACTGATAGTCTTTATTATGAGATTAACTTTTGACTTATGAATTGGTTCAGACCTACATGTATGTCAATTCGTTAGAAAACATAATTTATTTAATTAAGAATACTTTTTCATCAATTTTTGTGCGTAAAAACAAATTTGCTAAAAAATAAGATATAAAATAAAGAGTTTGTAAAGAAAAAGATGCTTAAATTAATAGTTTGAAATTAAAATAATCAAATATAACAAATATTGCGTATTATATCATAAAGCAACCTATATTAAAAATCAAGTATCTAGTATGTTAGCAATTGAATAAAAGTCATAATGCGTATGTTCTAATAGTGATTATTAACAATAAACAAAAAGACAAGCTAACACAGCTGAATGGATTATTCATTTTAATACAACAATTCTTCAATAATTAATTTTTCATCGAAATAATCGATATAAACTAAAACTAAACTATCGTTTTTTACTGCAATATGTCCAAGCAGCTCAACACTAGCAACTTAGAATCGATGTAACCGAAAATTGAAATTTGTCAAATTCCAAGAATTTGTACAAAAACATTTAGTAAATTACGGTTTTACTTTTATATATATTCAGCAGACAATCAAAAAATTATCCATAATACGGCAAAAAATACTTGAATACAATTATGCCAATCTTTATATATCCTTCCGTTTATAATATCAGACTGCATGAATAGAGATTCTGTTAGATTAGAAAACTGTCAACAATAAGCCGCTTCAATATGCACGGGAGCAATTCGTTGAAATGAGAGCAAAAAATGAATGACAGATATAAATTGAGAAATTACTATTCAAGATTGCTGATACATTACACAATTTGAAACAATAGGTTACAATCCACAGTATATATACACCGGTTAATTTGCAGTAGGTGCAGTAGTATGTCTACTATTTTGAAAAAAATCAAATAAACCTAGCATTATTGTAAATTCTAATCAATTTAAATATTTCGAACTTTGTTTTAATTATTATAATGAATACAGTTCTAGTTATTTCATTTTCATGATACAAAATTCTCATTCTTATTATATTCTATTCAATTCTCATTATAATCATTATAATTTATCAAAGCCATAAATATAAGGAATATTTGATATTATACACTGTATCTTTTATTTTGTATACACTGAGATAAGATTTTTCATTGCATTTGTAATTATATTTATTCAATTAGTTTTTCAGCGAAGTATTTATGAAAATATTACATTTCGGTAGATACTTTATGTAATGATTAAGCCTAAATAGCATAATGACCAAAGGCAATAATTACAAATGGCAGAAATTAATTTTTCTTACAATTCAATAATCAAAGAAAAACATAATTTGCTCATTGCCTTAAAATTTTAAAGTTAAAGTTAAAATCGAAGAAAATAGGCTATAATTATAACTTAGATAATTTGGCAATACCTCAAATATCTTTGTAATTTATTAAAGTATCCATTATTATTTAATGTGATTATTACATAAGTAACTTTAAATAAGTTTCATTGTAATAAATCTAATCTTACTAATATCTAATAGATTATTTACGTATGTAATATTAAGACTAACCTCTTAACAACAGAGTTTAGCAATTCGTATTGTCTTTGTAAATCATGATCGTCTGCAAAATATAATCAATCATCGTTATCAAAAATAAAAATTACAATTAATTTCAAACTTCAAACCAAAAAAAATTAACAAAAATACAAATGTTTTAATTTTTAAAACATTTGTAAAATCTAATTACAACAACAGAAACAAGCCTTAGAAAACAAGTAAAGTTACATATCCCATTAAATACTTTTTCTTATCGTTTACCTGGAAAAGGTACATCAGTATTTTTTAATCCGTGCAAATCCAGACTCGCCAGGGCTCCAACCGCGTGCACCACAATTAAGCAGAAGCACACAACACGCGTCATCACGTCGTTTAACTCCAGTCAACTGCTTCTCACGAATGTCACTGAATTCAAGAACACAGCTGTTGACAGCAACCGCTGCTTGTACACAACACCTTGAGCTATCGTTCTCTTATTAGGATTGAGATGTTGTATTAAGCTAAAAGTAAAAACGACTGATTCTGTGAGTCGCTACTGGATGTAGTTGCAACAGCTTCTGAAAGCGTTGCTTCATTCTGCTTGATCTAGCAAAGTAACACGCGCCAATGTGTGCTTGTGATCAAGGTAACGAGTGCGAAGCTTATTTTATACGTGTAGGCGTATTTAACGTGTAGGCGTTTTTAATATTTTTCCTTTACAGATGTAATTAAGAACTATAGTCTCGAGTCTCCATCTTGGAAACATTTTCCTTATTGTGATCGGTTAGCATCGTTTCAAATGACGATATAGAAGGTATTATTGCTAGTGGGGCATCCAGAAGAGAAGGATGAGGACTTAATCTCTCCAGAGTTATTAATTTCTAGACGTAACAATTATTTGTACTCATTTGTTTGCACAGCATGCCTATATTGAATATTGGCGCACACCCATGGATGGGCTGTAGCAGTTATTAAACCCCATAGCCCATAAAATTGTAAAAACAAGTTTTGAATAGTGTTGAAGGCATTAGTTTAACGGAAAACCCCTCCCTTTACCTTGAGACGATTTTATGAAAGACTTAGCCTTTAATACATATGATGCGGCCACCAAAAATTGAGTCATAACCCAAAAAAAATATTATTAAAGGTAACCACTTCAATTTGTGAAAACCCCCTTTTTAGTGAAATTCTGCTATACTACTGTAACAGTGATATCGAATATGCAATCTGAAAAGATGTACTATATATATATATATAAAATAGTATTCATATAAGAATAGATTGTGATTTTTATTCAACCTTCATTGATTTTTTTTGTGTTCTCCACTGACGTTACGATTTACGTGATTGAAAACTCTATGCAATAAATTGTCAAATAAACTGATAAGTTTTTAATTTGACCAGCATCTGTGATAAGTTTATAATTTGAGCTCAAATTTGTGTTTAACCTAAAAGGAACATCATTGAATTATCAAAATATGACTTGTACGTACAGGTAATTATAATGTATGCGATAGCTATTATAATCTAGAATCGGCGGAACTATTTCAATGAGGGGCAGAAAGATATTTGAAACAGGGAAAGGGCATATTCCCGCTTGACGACAATCAGAATCGGAAACGGAATGATGAACGCCTGCTAAATTTAATTGTAAAAAGTGACGCGTTATTATAATAATCCCCCATTCATAATTAGTTTTATATTTAATAAGCTTGCAAGTACATTGGATGCAGAAGTTTCGCCTATAACATAATTATTTAAATTTGTCTAATAATGAATGTAAATATCAGTATCTCTAGTCGTTTAGCGTAGCTGCTAAAATAAATTCTGCAGATGACAGTGCCATAGCGAAAATCAGTCAAAAATTGTGAAAGATATCTTCAGTTTTCAGCTTGATGTATCCATGCCGCTAAATTTAAATTTAAGTTTTTCATGAGACGATAAAAATCATACAAATCACGAAATGATCCTGTTCTAATGGAACCGCTGGGCCACCGAAATATAATCATTACTTCTTAATTTTACAATAATTAATATTTTAAAGATACTTACATATTGAAACAAACAATCAAAATAAAAATGTATACTATTACAAACTTTTTATGAGAATCTAAAAACCGAAATTCATTTCTTATTTCTTGCTCTTTTAAACTAATGTGGTTTTTTCAACTTTTTTTTAATTTAAATAAAATTTAATTATTTTATTACCTGACAAGGGACAGGAAGTGGATTTATTTGAATTGAAAATCCTACATTTATTTCAATTATTTAATGCATTTATTTCGTTTGATTATTTAATAATCAAAATGAAATGATTTTTTTGCAAAGTTAGTTGGATAAAATTTTTGAAACTTTAAAAATTTGATTAAAAGTATGATAAAAAGACATTAGACTGATTAAATGCATTGGAATTCGTTATTTATAAATATTAAAATCCGTCAGTTTTACTTTCCCTTTACTTTCTATGCGCGATAAAATCTTGTACCTATACAGTTTTTCACGAAAATAAAATATGCATCTCCCATTCTCGTATTGTTATATACTATGTGATCGACCCTTTACATTATAAATTGATCAGTAATATGCATATATCAGTAATATAAATACAAGTCACGCTTGTATTTATAACTTTTAGTCTACCCTCCACCATGGCTGAGAGGAATGCCAGACTGGAGACCATGAAGAAAAACCTTCGTTCCGTTCTCATTTCCTCCACACGTAGTCTTTCCATGAGAGACCTCATGAGAGACTACACCATATTTGTCGGGGGTCGAATCCTTTACAGAGAGCTCGGTTTCCCCACAATGGAAGCTTTGCTTGCATCCATGCCTGATGTCGTGTCATGTCGAATCGAACACGGTGTCGCTATGTATCGCGGTGTCGCTGATTCTAACACCGTGCATATTGCTGATCTTCAATCACGCACTCGACCTAGGATAAAAGGGACCGTTTTTAGAGGAGGAAATTATTTTGCGCCGGTTAGAGCCCCTCCGCCCCAGTCTAATCACAATCGACCGTTTCAATCGAGAAGCCTTAAGTCATTATCCGAAAGTAAATCATCGCTTGCTACACGTGTTAAATATAAATATGAAACTCCATTAAGCACTACAAATGTTCAGCAGACAACTTTTGGAAGTGTAACTACGAGTGTAGCCGATGGAAAAAATTCTATTCCTTCTTTGTTAGATTTAAATGCACCTGTATCCGATGGTAAGAATTGTATCCCTTCTTTGTTCGATTTAAACTCACCTCAAGTTTCATCAAATTCTGAAAATTTCTACCCCAAGCCGGCATCTTCAGCGTTATCATCATATCGTAAACCTTTGTGTAACACGCATCCAAATGCAGACGTCATCAGAGAAGAGTTTAAATGTACGACTGGAGATTCATTTTCTATCCATGAAGACGATAAAAGATCGATTTCATCGACTCATTCAGTGATTAGCGCTCAGTCTGACAGAATGTCTTCAGTGTCGCATTCGGACAATAAAAAACAACCTCCTGGTGCCACGTTTCAGTACGAAGATAATTCAAAATCGTCTCTTATTTCTAGTGACGCGTCTTCAATTGCAAAATCACCGGCAGCCGATGCCGCTATACTCCGTGGCGAGATCAAAACGCTGCTGTATAATTACCCGAGCGGGTTACGCATCAGCGATTTTACTGCCGCGTTTGCGAAGCGTTTTGGACGTTTTACTGATCCAAGGAAAGTTGGGTTTGATTCGTTTCTTGAGTTGCTCAAGTCGATGACAGATGTAGTTGAGTTTAGAACGTCGTCTGATGGAGATTGCATTGTGATTGGAAAATGTCGCATGAAATTAAAGATTGGTGAGCGATCATTATAGTAATGCTAATTATAAAATCGTGTTACCTATCAAAACGGCTCACACAAATGGGCCCGTACTGTTAATTCATAGGGTCAGTGTTGAAGTTAGGATTAGGGTTAATTTTGAAGTTAAGGTTAGTGCTAGGCTTACTGTTAAGCTTAGGGTTAGCGTTATTAAATGAGTTGACGGGGTTGTTTTGTCAGGTTAATGTATTAGGGCTATTTTTTCGGGGTACCATAAAATCAAATACAGAATTGTTATGAAATATTTTTTAGCATCAATTTTTCTGATTTATTTTTATCTCAGTTTGTTAGTTTTGTACTTTGAGCATTTTCTTTTTGAGTAAATTACGGTATAATCTATGTACTATATGATGATGTGAAACTAAAATCATTACGTTTGTAATTAAAGAAAAAACACGACAATTATTTATGCATATTATTTAATCTGTATAACGCGGCATAAATTAAAACATTTATTTCGCAACATGCTTTGTGTTTATTTCAGTATTTTTTGATGTGTTTCTATTTATCTTTTTATATCATTTGTATAATTTTTATTCTCGTGGTTTTTCACTTGAGGTACATTACGTTGTGCATTAAGTAACTAGCTAAAAATACTTTATTTTATCGGTTTACGTTACCGATAAAATAAAATATCTTTAGCTAGTTACTATTGATTGTACTGTGTTCATCGATACTTGTCTTATTATCGCATTGCGTCGTATTGCAGTGTTAGTTGCAATAATCTTGATGTAATTCAGCGTTCCTTTTTTGATTTTCATATTATACATTAATTTGTTTGAATTTTATATTATTTTATTTTATTTCTATTAATGCCTTAAGTAATTTCATTTCTATAATTATGACACTATGTGTAATTATATTTTAGCTGACACTACGTGTGAATACGGTGTATTTGTGTCATCAATGGCACCACAAGATACCAGTGCCACTTTACACGATGACATTTACTCTAATACAGATGGCACTGGAATGAGTTCTAGTCTTAAACAACGGATTCTACAGGTGTGCTAAGTTTTACAACTTTTTTTTTATTTTGATTGTAAATTTTATTTTTTGCTAAAGTTATTATTGCAAACTAGCCTGTCAAGGCATTTGGAATACTTTATTAAAATTACTTATTAAACTGAACCTTCATACATGGTATAAATTAGGGCTGTACCGAGCAGGCTTTTTTGTCGAGTACCGAGTAGTTGAAGGCAACTTTTGCCAAACCGAGTACCGATACCGAGTATTTGAATCGGTATAATTTTTTTTGAAAATTTTGAATATCTTGAAATTTTTATAATTGAATAAATTTTACGATTAAGTAAGGGATCCGAATGCTGTTTATTCACTTAAACACTTTATTGCTTATTGTTTAATTTTAATAATTTAGTAAATTTAATGAACTGTTTTGTCGTGTTTAGATCACCGATGCTTCTTTTATGAACGAAATTGACAAAAATTATATTTGATTTGGTCTCATTTTTTATTTTTTTCAATACTCGGCAACGGCGATAGTGGTGTGCCGAGTATTGCCGAGTATGCAAAAATCGGCAAAACCGAGTAGGTTTTGACGATTTTTCATTCAATCGGTTCGGCCCTAGTATACGATTTTTCGAAAAATCGGTTTGGCCCTAGTATAAATTTTAAAGAAAATAATCTTTATGAAAATGTAAATTATATTTATTGGTGCTGCATTGATTGAATAGTAATATTAGCAAATTTTGTCTTCAGATTATTTCAGAGTAGTTTAAGTTTTAATTTAATCTCATTTTTATATACTTGATTTTGATTTATAACTACATTTAGTTACTCTGCTGTTTTTTTATAATTTTATTAAATTAGAAAATATAACTGATAATAAGTTGATAAGTTGTAGAAAAGTTTTTTATGGTTTGCGAAATGTTAGCATTTTTCATTTGGTTATATTGTTTTATGCTTATGTTATTTGTTGTATTACGATTTATAATGATGATTGATTAGCCGCGTAATAGTTAAATCTAATTTAACAGAAAAAGATTCTTAAATTTTTTATAAGATATAAATGTTACATTATTTATTCATATTTATTATTGGAGAATATAAGTGAAAGTCAAGAACTTAATTTTTTTAGATTCTGTCGGAAAATCCTGGCGGTATTTTTGCATCGAAATTACCCTCCGAATATAAAGTAAGATTATTTATTGTGTAATCATATCGTGTATTATTATACATTGAAACCAATTTCAATGGGGATTTTATTCATTGAAACCAATTGCAACGGTATATTATTCTATATGATACTAAATTTATTATTAGTTGTGGATCACAAGAATTTTTTTTAACATATTAACGTTTAACATATTTAATATATTTAAGCATTACCATTATAATAGGTTACAAATATTGTAATAATGCATTATAAATATACATATTAGTATCTATACTGTATGTTTTTATACGGCTGTATATGCTCCGTATATATAAATAGTATATGCTCTGTATATATAAATAGATGACTAACATATATTGTTCTTAATCAAATTTAATTCAGTGAGCAAGTTACGAAAGTGTATTTCTCTGATTGTATTGTACATAATAAGTATAATTTGATCTAGGTACAATATTCAGTGTTATATGATACTAAATGTTTGATATTTTATTACCCTTACAATATATGAAATAAAACTGATGACCATTATAAACTATGTGTGAACAATTATTTGTTTAGCAACTTTAAGATAAATAACTGTTTATAACTTAATAAACAGTTAAGTCAAGTTAAGTCGAGTTAAGTATCCATTGCAGTGTCAAGTTTTAATGATTATTGTTTAATTTTTGTGCGTAGAAATTGACAGGTAAGGATTTACCGCTGCAGCATTTAGGCTACTCCACTGTGATAGACTTGATAGCTGATATGCCAGATATAGTGGTGAGAGAAAGACCTTCCCCAGCTGGGGACTGGTTGCTTTTTGATGCGAGAAAAGAGCGCATTCATAGTAACTGTATGACTGGTAATAATGTTATGCGTTTAGAAATAATGCGCAATTTTTCTAATTATACTATATTAGATAGTTTTACGTTTGTTAAGGCTTGGTAGCAGAGTGGTTAGAGCAGTGGACTTGGACTGAATATGTATAGGTTCAATTCCCATGAATGTCACGGGAATTGAACCGAGTTTCTATTCTGCGAACTTTCTGCATCCTTTAGTAAGATTCATATTTTCAGCTACTTCTGAGACATCACTTATATGATGCAATTATACAGTTAACATTATAGAAACCATGACCTTCAACTTAAATTTTTATCTGGAAACTAGCCTCTTAACGTCTTTGTTTAGTTTTTTTACATTAAGCTGAAAGTTGATTTTGTTGTTCAGGATCTCAGAAGTCGAGCAATAAATGGACTCTGGATAATCCCGAGTCAGTGGATGGCTTCAAAACTTGTCTACTCAGTGTTCTACAGAATAATAAAGATGGTCTCTTGATTGAGGATCTACAGAGAGAAATTGAGGTGCGCTTTTTATATAAGAAACAACAATCAATTCAAGGTTTATATATACTGGCTGTGTCATTCATGAGGAAGAGTATTATGTGCGCTGTATTAAAGCGATATCATCGGTTGATTTTTATCAATCAGTTTATAAGATTTAGCCAATCAACTATTTTGCGCTGATAATGTTTTTATTAAAATTTTGAAATCGTTTTAAAAGTATTAACATATGATCCTTCATTCGTTATTTTGTATCGTTACAATCTTTTCTGATAGCATTCCTATTGCATGCCATTATTATAGATATTTGTTACTTTTTCTTATATTGTTGTACTGCGTTTTGTATAAAAAATAAAGCCTCATATATAATAATACCACTATTTTGTATGTATTGAATTAAATCAATAGATGTCTGTATTCAGACATATTTGCAACTTTAAAGTATACCGATGACTATATATTAATGGGAATTTATTAATTTTCTGATTGATTTTTATTGTGTCAGGTTGTGTCTGGTCGTAAGTTGGCAGTTAAAGAACTGGGATTCAGTTCATTTGAGAATGCATTCAAGGAACTCAAGTTATTGCACGATGTCATTACTCTACAGTATGCTGGGCAGGGTAGGGTGTTGAAAACTTTTAAAAAAGAAAAAATGCTCTTAGTTTAAAATAGTATATAAAAATGTATTTTATTGTATCATTGATTTGTAATCGTAACGTTTGCGATAAAAAGCAGGCGTCAAATAGACATCGTTTTCTGGGAGGGTGAGTGTATGTTATAGACTAAAAAAGAAGAAAGAAGATTTTTAAAAGAAGATCCGAGAAGGAAAATTGTTTATTGTTCAAAAAAAATTCCAGCGTTTTTGGAAAGTTCTAGAATGTTTTCATTATATTGTTTAAATATTTCTACTATTAAAGTTACTATAAAAGTTTAAATATTTTACCATTAAATATTCTTTTTTAAGTTTGCACGAGTTCTTTTTATTACCTCGCTTATATTAACTTACAATCTATTAATGCACTAAAAAGGAAAAAATAAATTTTGGATGGTAACTTTTCACAAGTAGACGAAACTATGGTCAAAAGCG